>ML786880.1:322472-338001 GCA_009831015.1 Picea engelmannii | reverse complement strand
TATAACTCCCTTTTCACCTTCTTATAAAATATATCCACTATGAATAAAAATTCACTTTAAATAAACTCCAAAACAAACTTCACCTCTCTTATAAAAAATATCCACTTAAAAAGTCCACTTTAATACTTCACCTCTCTTAAAAAATATCCACTTTAATACTTCACCTCACGCTTAATAAAAATCGATGTAAAAACTTATCCACTTTTTCAAACTCCACGTTTTCAACATATATCCACTTAAAAACAAAAAGTCATGTATGTGCCTTTGCTACCTCCACGATTTCTTATGCATGTATCTTTAAATCATAACATGCATTTAATAATAAAAAAAAACGTATCCATGCAATCCACTTAATATCCGCTTAATAAAAAAAACGTGCATGGAAATTTCAGCACCAGAAAAACTCACGTATCCACGCATGCACCAGAACTCGACCTCCAAGCTGACCGAATTAAACTTCACGGTTTTCAAAACTTTCATGCAACAGGATTTTCTCACGCACCACACGACCGCCTCTGTTTCTTCATAAAATATACCAAAATGAAATATACGATTTGCTTGACTTACTTGACGACTGCGGGGAGTTTGCAGTTCTCGTACCACGCTGTATTTGACTGCGGGAAGTTCGCCTGTCCGCACCTCACATTTATGGCAGACTGCAGGGAGTTCGCACCTTCTCCTCGTGGCTCTGATACCAAGATAAAATATGCGAGGCAAACAAACACGGTGAGGCTACGCTCACTTCTTGATATTAAACGAAGACGGATTACATCCTTATATAGGAAAAGACTCTCCCGAGTCAGCTACATGCAAACCATAAGACAACTAGACAACTGACTATGAACTGAGAACTAACTCTTCTAACTGGTGCTTACAACTGGCGCTTATTACTGGAGTGAACAACTACATCTCCATTACTTCCAAGTCTCACCAAGGAAACTTCTTCGGCACAAGCATCCCCTTCAAATTGCGCATGGAATACTGAAGTTGCCAAGCACAATCGACTGATAGATTTTGTGCGCCCTCAAGTTTTTGAAGGTCAGAATGTATTGATATTTTACCCCCTGGGCTCTATTAAACTCAGCTCCTTGTTTTTCGGTCGCAGAAAAATTCTTTTGCTCAAATGAATTTTGTTTGCCATAGCTATTGAGAGCGCGCGCGTGAAAGGCCGATCTTGAGTTTGCACGGCAGGCGCTCGCTGGCTTGAATCCGATGATGATTCAATGCTTACAAGTAATTCAATTGCTCGTTAATATGTTTGTCCCATTTATATACATGTTTGTCCCATTTATATAGGAAGAGGCCAAGGATCTTTGATGGTATTTTGCCAGTAATCAGATTTTACGTGTGACAGGCATTTCCCCCATCTAGCAGCTTGGACCCAAATATCTACGGGCCACAGAAGAGTTCAATCACGGAGCAAAACATAGAAAATTTCCTCGATGACCTCTCTATGGGGCAGGTTCGTCAGGTTTTACGTTATTCTTATACTATGTTCTCGATTCTATTATCGATATTTCAAATCAATAAACGTTGATGTAAGCTTTTGCCTCAAAGAGGCTCTTTAATTTGGACTACTATGATGCATACATGTTGTAATTGTAAATGCGGAAACACGGATATCATATAAGACAATCAATAAATACGCAGACAAGAAACATAGAGATTTACATGGTTCACCCAAATGTTGGGCTACATCAACCAAGCATTTGTCTTATTATTCAGATCAAGGAGATTACATCAGCTCATCCACGCTCTTGTGTGCCTCTATGAGCTTACAAAATATATAAGACAAGAAACATAGAGATTTACGTGTTTCACCCAAATGTTGGGCTACATCCACCAAGCATTTGTCTTATTATTCAGATCAAGGAGATTACAACAGCTCACTCACGCTCCTGTCTTCTTCTACGGGCTTACAAAATATATAAGAATACACAGTTACAAAAGAATGGATTATTGAAAACGCATCTCTAATTTTGTCTCATTGGTTACAACCAATCATTGATTTATAAGATCTAGAATCCTAAACTTGGAAATTCGTTATCACTGTTTCCAACAATCTCCACCTTGACAAAAATTAACCTGATACCTTGCTCCTTCTTTTGTTCATCGCCTTTTATGCAAGCCAAGAGAAGCCAAGCACCATTGTAGCTTCTCTAACAATACTAGTTTTGTGAACATGTCTGCGCAGTTCTCTTTTGTATAAACTTTCTCAAGAGAGACTCCACGTTCATCGATGACCTGTCTTACAAAATGGTACTTGATAGGTATATGTTTTTTTTAACTGTAGTAGGTTGGATTCTTAGCCAAGTGAATAGCACTTTGACTATCACAAAGCAACTTTATTTTGTCCTGCATCCTTTCAAACTCACCAAACAAACCTTTCAACCAAACTAATAGCTTTGATAAAGCAGCAATGTTCTGTAGCTTTGACATTCAACTAATAGCTCCACCTGCAACAACTAATAGCTCCACCTACAAGAGTAAAGACATACCCTGAAGTTGACCTTCTCTTGTCCAAATCACTTGCAAAATCAGAATCAACATATCCAGAGACTAACTCACGACCATTGTTATAGGTGATACAGTAATCACTTGTGCCCCTCAGATACTGAAGTGCCCATTTCACTACTACCCAGTGCTCTTTACCTGGATTTTCCATATACCTTCTCACAAGCTCAACTACATGTGAAATGTCTGGCCTTGTACTAACCATCACATACATTAAACTTCCTACTGCATTAGCATATAGTATTCAAGACATATATTCATTTTCTTCTTTTGTACTAGGAAATAAACTTGAAGAAATAATAAAATGGGAAACCAAAGGGACTGAAACTGGTTTCGCATCATTCATACCAAACTTCAAAAGTATCTTCTCGACATATTTCTGTTGTGACAACCAAATCTTACCGTTCCTCCTATCTCTAAATATCTCCATGCCCAGAATCTGCCATGCTGCTCCTAGATCTTTCATATTGAACGTCCTAGCCATTTGAGCCTTCAACCTGTTGATCTCAATTATGTTTTTGTTTGCTAATGAATATGCCATTATCATCAATAACATATATGCCATTATTCAATTTCTTAAAGTAGACATAATGATCATACTCACTCCTTGTATAATTCTGGCTCACTGTGAAAGAGTCAAATTTCTTGTGCCATTGTTTAGGCGACTCCCTCAAACCATACAATGATTTCTTGAGCCTACAAATAAATTTCTTGTTGCGATTCAAAACGAACCCTTTAGGTTGTTCCATGTAAATTTCCTCATCCAAATCTCCATGTAAGAAAACAATCTTAACATCTAGTTGCTCCAAATCCAAATCAAACAATGCAACTAATTGTTGTGAGTGGGAAATCCCTCTACGGACTAGCACTTAGGGTTTTATCATGCATGCAGAAAAGACCTAAAGATTCCTAATTTTTACTATCATCTCGGACCTAATCCCCATTATTCTTAAGTAAATACATAGTTAAGAAGATCAAGAGAACATACCTTATTTTCGACATTTGATATCAATCCCTCTTCATGCTTGGTCACTCTTTGACTGCAACTCTCCTCCCAAGGCTGACCTACATTGACAAAAGACAAACAAAGAACTCCACACGCATTTGATCTATAGATTAATGGGTTAGAGATTTAATCAACATGTACGCAATAAACAATGAAAACCTCATATGGTGGGATGGGAAAAGTACTTCTTTATTATTAACTTCACTAAAGCAACTTACAATGAAGAAGCCGACCACTGCTCCACGAACCTAGTCCTGGGCTCCTCTTCAATTGTCCTCCAACTTCTTTTCTCTATACTTCTCTTTGCACAAGGATGGCTAAAGGTTGGGACAAGGGGAATGCTCAATTGGGTATAGTCTCTTTACTATGATTTTTCTCTTTTCAAATGGGACCCCTACCCCTTCTTTTATAGGATAGAAGGAGCTAGGTATTTGGTCGAATGACAGGTCATGCATGACCGAAAGGTTTAGTTAACTTGCCCAAAGTTGTGTGTTCCATCAACAACTTTTCTTTTTTCCGTTCTTTTCTAGGTACACGCGGGCTGTATTGGAGTAGCTAGCATGTAAACACGTGCAGTAATGGGTAGGGCGCGTGGGCCTTTATAAAGGGGGTTTTTAAGAAGAGTTGTTCAGTACTGGATTGACAAATAAGGCATATGGGATGACCTGATGTCAGGTAAGTATGTCCGGTGCAAATTAGAGTTATAACAGATGCCCCTTAATGTGTGAGGGAAGAAGAGAATCTGATGGCCAAAATACATTACCAATCTTTATCAACGTGCCAAAACGGTGAGCCCAAGGACCAGAAATCGGGAGGTGCCATCTGCAAAATAAAAATTGTCTCACCGAGGTGGGCATACCCATGCTCAGGATGAAATAAAATCATGGCTACCAATCAAATACACTATATATCCATGTCATATAACTATATAAAGTGTAGCCGTTAGCAATACACAATGGATCTACATCTCAAAATAAAAAAGATATACATGTATAGTATCCATCTTCTAGAAGCTGATAAGGCCAGATGGCTGGAGATGAGGTCTTCAGAGCTCGAGCAACAACTTCAAAATCTTCAAAAATTGGGTAGGAGTGTAATATGAGTGTACGACTTCACTACCCAGAGGTCTTCGACGACTTGTTGGTCATGGACTAGAGAATCTTGATGTTCAGACTGGAGGCTTCATTGATTTCGAACACAGACTTGATTGGACTTTCGGTATGGTCAAGCATGAGGGAAAGTGACAAACTGCAGAGGGGCTAACTCAGCCTTGGAAAAAATTCCCTTGGGCAATAGCACGAAAAATAATGAGACTCAGGCAGCATGGAATTAACATAAGTTCACGAGGCAGGAGGCAACACCATCTTTCCATATGTCTGAAAAAATAACCAAACGGAGGAGGACACAACTCAAGGTAGCGAGAACAGCTTCCTAAGGTCATATTAAATCCCAAGGCTTGACGAACAAATGTAAGGATGTGATTTATCCAAGGGCAGCTCATTGTGCTGCCAATACAAAGAAAATACTTTTCCCTTCCTCTTTTTGGGGTATATTTGATTTTTTTTTTTTGTCTTTTTCAATAATTTTGGAAAAAGAATAAAAGAATGTTACGTTACAAAGGAGGAATGAGTGTCGCAAACATACGAGTTCAAGGTGCAAGGACAATATTGATGTTCAAAGCAAGGACACTTGGGAAAAATCCCCCTTGGGGCCAAAGGTGTCAAGACGTAGAGGCAAAGTGCTACAGGGCTTGCGTATAAGGCATGCTTCAGATGGTTCAGTTCAGAGCAACATGGAGTTGGCATTAGACCAAAGACGCAGGTATGCAAATGCGGTTAACAAAACACACAATGGTAACATCCTTTTATGTAAGTTTAACGAGCCCAGAGAAGGTAAGCTCGACGATTTTTCATATTTAGAGAGTCCGAAAAACGTAAAAGGAGACTCCAATGAGGTACCTTTTTCAAAGGTAGTCTATTTGGTTCGAAAAAGGGGTAAACTAGCATCGACCAGATGTCTATTCAAAACAATTTTAACGAGTGTGATAACAACAAGATCACTCGGCCATTTTTTCATTTTTAAGGAGTCTGAAAAAATCTTAACTATGGAATCCGCCAGGAATGTTCTTCTGGACCATTTTAATGAGTGAAATAATAAGGTCACTCGATGATCTTTTCAATTTTAGGGAGTCTGAAAAGAGCTTAACTATGGACTTCGTGGGGATTCATTTTTCATAAATTTAGTCCCTCGGGCCCAAAAAAGGGTTAAAATTATACCTGAGAATACTCTTCTAGAGATCCGAGGCCTCTAAAGTATACCTTTGTTTGTATAGTTGATCATTCGGACCAAAAAAGGGGTAAACTACCGCCAGATAGACATGACTTCAAATTTTAGTTTAACGAGCGTGAAAGACCACAATATCGCTCGGCAATATTTTCATGTTTAGAGGGTTTGAAAATGGATTAAAAGAACACTCGTGGGGGCTACGACTCATGTATGAAATTGGTTCAGGTAGAGCCCGCTTCTAGGCTCAGACCAAGAGTCTCTTCGATAGTCAACTTGGGAAGTCTCCCAAAAGGGAAGAAAACACAAACCAAAATGTAAGTCCTCTTGCGGTATAGAAACCATAGTCATGGCTTCAAGGATAGCCTCATCTGAAGGCAATTTAAAATCTAAGAAATCACCCAAACAAGGGTCGACAGTCCCAAAGGGTGAAGTAAACTGACCATACTCCATATGATGATGGAGGTTCTGACCAGGACTGATAGAGTCTATCATCGAAGAATCACGATCACGAGGGCTTGAGGATCTACTAACAACGATATCAGAATTAGAAGGATACTCAAGCCCACTTGGACCAAGAGGGGGATGCAAGGGATCCCATGCCCCCATTGGATACACCAATGGATCAATTGTTGATTCCAAGTCTCGAGAAGGAAAACATGATTTCACAGGTTCCTGCTCATAAGCTATTGAACACCAAGGATAATATGCCACATAATTAACCTATGGCGGGGTGGAGTCTATTGTACAACTGAGAGGGGGGGTGAATCAATTGTTACCGTGCTTAAATAATTATGCTTCTTTTAAAAACTTTACAAGGCACTCAATGATGATGACAATCATGAAGGGAAATAAACATTGACATATTCAACATCAGTCACATATATGAGAAACACAGAGACAAATATTTCCCGAGGAAACCCATACAAGGTAAAAACCTCTTTTTTCTTTATATGATAAGTAATAGTTACATTCTTTCCATTATCATACATATGAGCACAAACTCATAATGAGGCTACAACCTCAGTTTTGCAAGCTGCTACTTGCTGAGAGCACCAACTCTCTGTTTTCTCTAGCACCCACTAGAAGGAAGCACCAACTCCCTGATTTCTCTAGCACCAACTAGAAGGAAGCACCAACTCCCTGTGTTCAAGAACCCACTCGAACCTCCAAGGACACCAATCCTCCCTAGCACCTCCCAACCACCCTGAATTATAAATTCTTTGTTACTAAAACGTATTACAGTGATATAAAATTATTCAATGGCTTACCAGCCTTATCGTTGTTCTGTCACACTGCTCTGCCCTATCTGCATTAGTGTCTTCTGCACACCTCTAGAACTTTCTGTTCTTCTGCCTTTTATTCTCTATGCGCCATATCCCTTCAATGCACTATTCCTCGACTGTGCATTTCTTCTCCTGCGCTCTGCCTCCTTGTACACCCCTGAATTCTCCTACACAGCTACAACCCTTATCTCTTCTTTGTTCAGGATTCTTATAGTCTCTGTTGTCTTTGTGCATGAAATATTTGCAATGCCTCTGCATGCTCACTCCGTGCCAAATTCCTCCACAACTCGAGTGCTCTTTCTGATCACCATCGTGACTCTTCAGCTTCTCTGGTCGTTTACCACTCGTTCAACATCATTATATGTTATAATGAGATTCCTCAGCCTCTCTGGTAGTTTGAGACTCTTCGTCTTCTTTGTGACAGTCGAGCTCACCTTCTCTATTCCAGTTACAAGCCTCAATGCTCATCCAGCTGTCAATTGCCTCCACAAACATCTTCATCCCTCTTGAAGATTCCCAGAGACTCTTCACCTCCACTATCAATCACCCCCAAAGTGTCTTCAAGTCCTCTGGAAGAAACCATCAGTGGTTTCTAGCAGTTACACTATGTCGTGCTACAATAGCCCTCCGATCTTGTTCAAATTCACCTGCACCATTGGATTGATTCCATGGGATCTTGCATTCATTTCGTCATTTCAGCATTTGACAATTCGGCATTCGTGTGACCATGTGTCTCGACATTCCCAGTCGCGATCCCCGAAAAGGAGCTTGGTTTCTCTAGCTCTTTCCTCCATCTCTCGCTGATGTGACCAAGGGTTGTGATCACAGCATTATGCATAAAGCGCTTTCGCAATTTCGCATTTCATGAATCTGGAGATGAGGCATCTCGACTCTCCAAGTCTCAATCCCCGAAACCCCGAAATGGCGTGGGATCAACGGTCCCAATCAACACTTGATCTGATGGCTCAGATCATTTTGCATTTCACGATTTCGACATTCTTTATGTTCATTGTTCTTGTCACTTCAAAGTTTTGATCCGCGAAACTCTGAAATGGAGTCAGATCAACGGTCCAGATCACATCTTAATCTGACGGCTGTGATTAAATCGCAATTTTGCATATCGTGATTTCCAGAGTCTTGTGGTTGATATTCTTTGACATCTCCAACTCTCGATCCGCGAAACTCCAAAATGGAGTGGGATCAACAGTCCATATCAAACCTTTATCTGATGGCTCAGATCATTTCGCGATTTCTCATATTGTGATTTCGAGATTCCTATGGTTAATAGTCTTTGACATCTCCAACTCTCGATCCGGGAAACTCTGAAATCGAGTGGGATCAACAGTCTAGATCAAACCTTGATCTGACGGCTCAGATCATTTCACAATTTCGGGATGTGAAAGGCTGGAGCATTTCATACCTTTGACTTTCTAGTCAGCGAAATGATGATCTGTGTCCATGTGTCCTTCCTGAAGATGGATGGTCCTCCTACTTTTGAGATTTTGTAAGCCCACTTCTCCTAGCACTTTAAAGAACGTTCAGGCTCTCCTAGATCCAACAGTGGTCGGACCCTGTGATCGGATCTAACGCCCGAGATCTATCCTCCATATATGCGTTCTCCTCCTGTCTACATTGAGATCTCATAACCATTTGGAATTCTGAATTGTTTATCCAACGATCACTGTTGATGCTCCTCCCCATTATCACTATGTTGTTGATCATGCTCCTATACTGAAGCCATCATCGTTGTTGTACTTTCCATCAATGACAAGCATACGCTGCCTGTAAAACATGCCAATAGAGTCTACACAAACACTAGGAATATATAAAGGGACAGCCTGAACTAACATTGAATTAGGATGGTGATTATCAGATGCCAACTGGTCAATAGTGACAATGCTTCCATTGTGAGGGAAGTGCATCCCCTAGAAGACCGTAGATACCACAACGTTTATAGCATATACATAATCATGCCCGAGAATCATATTGAAATCTAACGGGCCTTGCACCACTATAAGATCGACACGGACAATCTTCCCACCTAACGAGATAGGAAACTGAGGAAGAACCCCCAAATATTCACTAGGACGTTTTTCAAAAGCCAACAACTCATGTGAAGAAGACGCAAGCTTGGGAGAACCCAAGACTCTCCAAATTGAGGAGGATAAAATACTTGTAGAGGCTCCTTCATCCACAATACATTGATAAATGTTTGTTGAATTAAATTCAACCCTTATTTGAAATGGTGCAGAGGAAGGAAGATGAGGCTCAACAAGGTCATTCCAATCAAAGGAAACCATCCTAGGGCTTGGAGGGGGTGTGCTCAGAGCGAGCGGAAGCCCCCCTTATTCTGAAAATACTAAACCGAAAATGCTAAAAACATATCCTGTAGACACGTCACTCCCCAAAAGAAGAGTGGGATCATCCGATGACTACATCGGCATGACCACTTTTGCAACCAATGGCTGAATAGGCTGAGAGACTACAAGGTCTAAAGTCACCTCACCCCCCAAATGAGGAGTGGGATCAGCTGATGACTGCATCAACATGACCACTTTCTCAATCAATGGTTGAATAGGCTAAGAGACTACAAGGTCGAAATGAACCTCACCCCCCAAAAGAGGAGTGGGATCAGTCGATGACTGCATCAGCGTGACCACTTTCTCAACCAATGGTTGAATAGACTATGAGGAAACCTCAAAATACTTAAAGAGCTTACAGACAGGGACCACAGTCTTTCTACCTCTGGAATGCCAGGGCACAAATGAGTAAGGTGATCTCCCTTACAAATCTTACAAGGGAACTTAGGCTTACATCCTATCCGTCTAGGTTTCTTAACAGAATTAATGCCCCTAGCATGACTAGCAGTGTTTGGTTTCACATCTCCAACATGACTTGCAGAGGTTAGTGATGGGTCAATAACATGACTTGCAGAGGCTACATACCTATTACCAGTATGGCTAGCAGTGACTAGACTTTTCCCCCCAGCATGACTTGCAAAGGGTGGGTGTGTGCCCCTAGCATAACTTGCAGAGGTTGGGTTTTGGTCTTCAACGTGACTTGTAGAGGTTTTCGACCTATCTCCAACATGACTCATAGAGGTTGGTGATTTCTTCTTCCTATTATTCCTCTTTCTATTTCGTTTAGACTTCCAGTTACTAGTAACTGTACTTTCACCAGAGGCGGGAGAAGGAGGAGGAGAAGCGTTTACTGATGAAGAAACATCAACAGGGTGCCCATGACTTAAGGTGCTTAACTAAGACTGAAAATTCCTCTCAACCGATGGAGTGGGCATTCTACCACCCTAGGTCAAAGGCCCAAATCCACAATTGACTAACTCACTATGGAAAACTAGGGAGCACAAAGCACACACTAAAAGTTCCTAAAGAAAAATCAAGCAAAAGACTAACAGGTTGGAAGAACAGTTACACCAACCAACACTAGAGCAACTTACTAGTGCAAGTGCAACTTGAATATGGAAGCACCCTCTGGGTATACTCTGCAAAGCGTGGCCCGATGTCTGCCCTAGGTACTGCAATATACCCCCGCGGTCACTTGTGTAATTCCATAAAATAAAGAAAACTAGGTTTTCATCTTGTAAACAATCACCAAGTGGGTACAGTCGACAGTTGGGTGGACCGCAATGAGCAAGGAATAAAGCCCGAAATCTATCAAGGGTATCGAAAGAAAGTGTTCGATGACTGAGGACCTCGAATCGATTCGAGACCCATGAAGCTCCGTTTCAAATGCGATCAATGGAATCCCAAGACAAGTCCTCTATATGTGTTCCCCACTACACTTGGTCCAACTTTGGAGGGGTTATCTCCACTACCTTTCCACATGGGACCTCGTGTTTAGCCGTTGTGTTAGAGGGGGGTCCTGGATAATTTACACATTAATGGACTTCTACACTCCTTAGCACAGACTCGTATGTTTGTTTTATAGCCTTGAAGAGTTTCCTCTCCAACATAAATCAAGGCTCTAGCCTAATCTAGTTGATGGACCCTACAAACATAAACTCTAGTAAATTTTAATTAGCATTCTTTTTACTAGGTTGATTTACTCAAAAGGGTATGGTAGTTCAACTAATGGTGTTAAGACTCTTGCGAAAAATGTTGAAACTTATATGAACACTGGTAAAGAATGATTATATATATATATATATATATATATATATATATATTTTTTTATTTTTTTTNATATATATATATATATATATATATTTTTTTTTTTTTATTTTTTTTTTTGAAATGTTTTTAATATGAGAAGAAAACACAACACTATGCTATTTTCTTTTCATTTTCAAATAACAATGCAAAGAAAATGCCAAGAAAGAAAGAGATCTAACAAACTAAGTTTTTTTTTTATATTTTCTTCCAATCAAAGAAGAAATAACAAAAGATTCTAAAAGAAACTGATGAATGCGTGATTTGAAAAGAAAAAAGATTTTCAAAATGCAACTCATTTTTCTTAAAATTTCAAGCTAAAAATAAGTTAAAAAAAATAATAAACAGAAGAAATCTTTTAATGAAAAAAGCAAGCTATGTTGTAATCATACCTAAGTTATCGACTTCTATGACAAAGACCAAGATTAAATCAAGGCAATCCCTGAGAGGTATAACTCTTGATAAGGAAGATGATGACTACCTCTCCTTAAACAAAAATTTTCTCAATAGGCACGTTGCTGAGAATTCAACAACCAGCGTGTGCACGTGAGTTGTGTAAGGTCAGATCATGTGTACATGCATGCATGCCTTATACAGGCCACGTGTACCTTTGCAATTCTTCAAAAAGAAAAAAAAACAAGCAGTCAAACACTGGCAGAGACTACTGGTATTGAGAACTAGAGTCCCTTGAAGACTCAGAAACGTACTTTGACAAAAAAAAAAAAAAATTCAAGGAAAATTTCATAGAAAAAAACCAATCTGAGGTGGTACCTAAGCTACAAAATGAAAAAACAAAGACCATAATGAGATCTAGAAAACCCCTGAGAAGGATCACTTCTGACAGGGGAGAGGATGACTCCCTCTCTAAAAAACATTTTTGAACTCAAACACGCGATTGACACATCATCAGCTAGCGTGTGCACGTGGGTTGTCTGAAGGTAATGCACGGGTACACGCATGCAGGCCTTTGTCCGCGTGTACCTCTATGACTTTCGTAAAACAAAAATCATCCACGCAAAGAAAGAAGGGAATACTGGTATGGAGAACCATAATCCCTACTAGCTTAGACTCTTGCAGAAACTCAAAAAAAGGTGATAAAACCAATTTAAAACTACCAAAAAAGTATCCCTAGAAAACCCGAGAGATCCCCAGTATGGTCACCAATTCTGTTGTGAGTGGGAAATTCCTCTATGGACTAGCACTTAGGGTTTTATCATGCATGAATAAAAGACCTAAAGATTCCTACTTTTTACCATCATCCCGGACCTAATCCCCATTATTCTTAAGCAAATACATAGTTAAGAAGATCAAGTGAACATACCTTATTTCCAACATTTGATATTGATCCCTCTTCACACTTGGTCACTCTTTGACTGCAACTCTACTCCCAAGGTTGACTTGCATTCACAAAAGACAAACAAAGAACTCCACACACATTTGATCTATGGATTAATGGGTTAGAGATTTAATCAACATGTATGCAATAAACAATGAAAACCTCATATGGTGGGATGAGAAAAGTACTTCTTTATTATTAACTTCACTAAAGCATCTTACAATGATGAAGTCGACCACTGCTCTACAAACCTAGTCCTGGGCTCCTCTTCAATTGTCCTCCAACTGCTTTTCTCTATACTTCTCTTTGCACAAGGATGGCTAAAGGTTGGGAGAAGGGGAATGCTCAATTGGGTATAGTCTCTTTACTATGATTTTTCTCTTTTCAAATGGGACCCTTACCCATTCTTTTATAGGCTAGAAGGAGCTAGGTATTTTTTCGAATGACTAGTCATGCATGGCCAAAAGGTTTAGTTAACTTGCCCAAAGTTGTGTGTTCCATCATGAACTTTCATTTTTTCCGTGCTTTTGTTGGTACACACGAACTGTATTGGAGCAGCTAGCGTGTACATGTGTGCAGTAATGGAGCAGGGCACGTGAGCCTTTATAAAGGGAGTTTTTAAGAAGAGTTGTTCAGTACTAGCTTGGCATAGAAGGCATATGGGATGGCCTGATGTCATGTAAGTATGTTTGGTGCAAATTAGAGTTATAATACAAATGCTAACACAATTCGAATTGAAATAGTCTTTACAATTGGTGAAAAAATCTCATGAAAGTCAATACCTTCTTTCTGAGAATACCCTTTCGCAATGAGCCTTACCTTGTACCTTTCCACCTTATCATCAACACCCTGCTTTAGCTTGTAGATCCACTTGCAACCTACAATTTCTTGTCTCTTGGAAGTTCTACCAGGTCCCATGTGGCGTTCTTCTCTAATGCCTTCATTTCATACTTCATTGCTTCTTTCCATTTATCATTGTTAGAACCCTTCACAGTTTCCTGATAGCACAAAAGATCATCATCATTAGTACTCAAAGAAACTAATGAAACAAAATCATCATACCTTCTTGGAGGATTTTTGTCCCACATAGATCTCCTTAGGGAAGTTTGTGGCTCATCCACATTCTGTTGATTGTTATCATCAACCATTTCTTCCTCTATAGGAAATTATTCAAGAACATCTTCAAAAACTTGTTCATGTTCACTTTCATCTATATTTGAACTGGTTTCAAACTAAATATTTTGATACTTAGGTACTTCTTCCTATTTCATTTGAACATCTACATCTGATTTTATGAGAGATGAGTCATCAAATATTACGTCTCTGTTAATGGTGATATTGTGGGCAGTAGGATCCCACAATATCTACCCCTTAATACCATCACCATATCCAACAAACATAAGCCTTTTTTTATTTTGGATCTAATTTAGAACGCTGATGTTTCAGAATTAGAGCATAGGCTTCACGACCAAAAACTTTAATATTAGAATAATTACAAGGGTGAACTTTCCATTCATCTTCAGGAATCTTGCACTCTATTGTTTTTTATTTTGATCGATTCACTAGATAACAAGTTGTAGTTACTTCTTCTGCCCATAGTTCCTGTTGCAATTTGGTGTGACTAAGCATACTCATTTCTCTCTCTAGAAGAGTCTTTTTCATGCGTTCAACAACTCCATTTTGTTGAGGAGTATAGGCAGTGGTTTTATGCCTATCAATCCCAAACTCCTTGCAATAGTTTTCAAATTCCATTGACGTAAATTCACCACCATTATTAGTTCTTGAAAATTTAATGGATCTACCAATGCTCTTTTCCACTAAAGCTCTAAACTGCTTGAAAACTATAAATACATCAACCTTACTTTTCAACATATAGATCCACACCTTCCTAAAAAAATAATCTATAAAAGTTACAAAATATGATGATCCTCCATATGAAATAGTAGGGGATGGTCCCCAAACATCAGAATGGATATAATCAACGATTCCTTCACTAGTGAGTCTTCCGGTTTTAAATCTCTGCCTATTTTGTTTTCCATAAATACAGTTCTTGCAAAAATTTAACTTTAAAGACTTTAGACTAGGAACTAACTTGCTATTAGTTAATACCTTCAATCCTTGTTCGCTCATATGGCCCAACCATTGATGCCACAGTCGAAAATAATCATTGTCTTTCTTAGATACTATTGTCGCATGATCTGACTCAGTTCTTCTTTCTAACAGAAATAGGTTACCAACCTTGTTTGATTTCATAACCAGTAGAATTCCTTTGTAAACCTTCATAAATCCATCTTGAACAATACTCTTATATCCTCCAATATCTAAGACTCCCAAAGAAATTAGGTTCTTCCTAAGCTCATGTACATGTCTTACATCAGTTAATATTTTAACAGTTCCATCAAACATCTTAATTCGAATGCTGCCAATTCCCACAACTTTACACGAAATATCATTTCCCATGTAAACTATTCCATCATCTATAGACTGATAAGTAATAAACCAGTATCTATGAGGACACATGTGGTTTGAAGCACCAGAATCTAATAACCATTGTTGACCATGACGTGAACCAATACTAATTGATAAAAATTCATCAGTCATACCTGAACCTATTGTTGAACCTGTTTCAGTTGCATTTGCTTCCTTCGTCTCCTTTGGAAGATTTTTGTCACTTCCAACAGTCCTTCAGGTGTCCATATTTGCCACAAAACCAACACTTAAGTTTTCTCTTATTTCCCTTCGACTTTGACTGAGATAAATCCCTCTGATCGTGTCCTCTTTCTTTAGGTCTGCCTCTGATGTTAAGGTCCTAACCCGCACATGGGTAGATTAATGTATTCGGATGTAATAAAGGTCAATATTAATAAGACCTTTCAATAAAAGAGAATTAGGCGGATGTAAGAAGACCTAATAGAAGCTTCCGCTTCTAGAAGGATCT
>ML786880.1:236031-317134 GCA_009831015.1 Picea engelmannii | reverse complement strand
TCTTCCTCTAGATGTTTCTTTTTAGTATAAATAGGAGTCGAGGGTATGAGAACCCTAGCTTGGATATTATTGTAACAGAGTGCTGCTCGATTGGAGGTTGCCCCCTCGAAGAGGCCTGTGAACATTGCTATCTGAATCAAGTGTTATTTCTGTTCAAATGCTATTTATGTTGCTATTTCGTATATCATTTCTGTGTATTGTGAAGATTATGCTGGATATTTTACTGTTATTCTGTTATTTCTAGCATTTCGTTCCTGTTCTGCATATTTTATATATCTGGTATCTTGCATCTGACCATCATCGCCTCAGATGTAGAGGTTTCTAGATTGGATTTATTCCTTGTTTCGTGAGATAATAAAGCCCCAACAATGTCATCAAACTCAATACTTTTTTTTCAATTGAAACTAATAGAGGTAACAAAGTGATCACATAATGCGAGAGAAGAACATAATAATGTAATTGCCTAATCTTCAGGTTCAAATTTTACTCCCATGCTCGTCAACTGAACTAAGAGAGTATTCAAAGTATTTAAATGATCATCTATCTTCGTACCTTCCTTCATGCGCAAACTATACAATTGTCTTTTCAAGAAGATCTTGTTCGTCAAGGATTTCGTCATGTACAGGCTTTCCATCTTCATCCACAAACCGACTGTTGTCTTCTCCGAGACAATATTGAATAGAACATCGTCGTCCAAACACAAGCGTATGGCAGCCAATTCTCTCACATCCATCTCATCTCAGTCATCATCTCTTATGGTCGCAGGTTGCTTTGCTTTTCCCAAAAGCGCCTTCACCACGCCTTGTTGCACAAGCAGTTCATGCATCTTAACCTTCCAAATCTCGAAATTGTTCTTGTCATTGAACTTCTCAATTTCAAACTTAGCACTCTACATTTTTCCATTAGAGAAAACATTCCAAAAAACAATACCACTGCTTGTAATAACCAAGGCCCTTTGAAAAGATAATGTGAAAAAAAACCTTATGTTTAATGATTGAACCCAAAACTTAATGATGAAAAGGTTTTCAAAAAATATTAAAAAAAAAATATTGTATACAATATTGTATACCAAATCCAAGAAAAATCAACCTTTAAAAAACAATATTTTAATATCCCTTTATGCATAGAATTATCGCCATACCATTGCATTCAACCATTCAACCATACCTTTTAATATTAGAAATTAATCATCCACCATTCACGCTCAAAATCATACAATATAATATTCCAAATATATTTTTATAGTTGTAGTCAGAAACTTACTGTCTTATCCCAAAAACAAATGCAAACGCTCTGCTAAGAGGACAGACCTACACCCTTAGAGTATCACTGAGATCCGCTACCCGTGCTGTCATCGCCCCCTTATACAGAACTGGACGCCCTCTACACACGTCGAGCGTTGATTCTAGATCCCCGTCGAACCTCTATGCTCGATCCTATCGCAGTGATCCCATCGTGGCGATCCCAAAACAAAATAGTGTGAGAAGTGTGAAGGAGTGGTCGTCGCGTCCTTCGACAGGAGAGACCTGCGGCGACTTGGAGATCGACGCGCACGATTAATACATCATCAAGAAAAATGCTCCACGGATTTCCAAAACCCTATTGCAGCCCGACTGGCTTGCTGGTCTCATAGATCTTTAACCAGAAATGCTCTGATACCATTTGTTGTAATTGTAAATGGGTAAACAAAGATATCATATAATCATATAAGAGAATCAATAAATACACAGACAAAAAACATAGAGATTTACTGGGTTCATTCAAATGTTGGGCTATGTCTACCAAGCATAGGTATCAATTGTCTTATTATTCAGATCAAGGAGATTACAACAGATCATTAACGCTCATGTCTGTCTCTACAGACTTACAAAATATATAAGAATACAATAACTGATTATTAAATGCAATCCCTATCCATATTCTAACTTAGTTTATTTGGTTGTAATCAACTCAGAATAATAAGATCCAAATCCATCTTTGAAGAAATTCGTTATCACCAAATCCCAACAATACATGATGTATTCCTATCACATCAATAAGCTATGGGACGAGAATAAAACATATTTCAGTCGCACACTTTTCTTCCTCGCCAACGACGTAGTGCTGAAGCTTGTCGCCATTGAATTATGTTTGCCTCCCACTGTCGAACATAAAGTTGTTAGAAACGTATACACTCCTGATGAGGATAGAACGGAAGAAGGATCGTTATGGCGGCTGGCAAGAGCTCATGCCCGTGTCAATGATGCAGGTTACCATGAACTGATCAGTCATTGGTAAACAATGTTGTTTATATTCTTATAAATACCATATACAATATAACACAACTATAAGTTTGTTATTTACGTTTGTTATTTACGTGCACCATCAATTGATCAGTCATTGGTAAACATTGTTTCTTACATTCTTGTAAATAATATATAGAGTGTAGTATAATTATAACATTTTTATTTACATTAAAAGAATAAAGTATAGTTTTGTAGCAGTGGATAAATTTATAGATTTGTAAAATCTCTAATATTTTATTAAGCAAATATTTTATTTTAATATTAACATTATATAATTATAGAGTAAGGAGTTTGTAATTTAGATTTTTTTTTTTTAAGTCTAAACTTTTTTTAGATTTGATTTTTTTTTAAGAGAGGTCCAGATTCCAAGTTGGATAAAAAATCTAAAACACTCAACAAAGTTTTTATAATTTTTATGTAAATATTATAAAACAAAAAGTAATATAATTGTCTAAACTAACATAATATAGTAAGGAGTTTGTATTTTAATTCCTAATTCTTATTTAATCTTTTTAACTTTTTTGAACAAATTTTCATTTTTTTTTAAAGGTTTAAACCTCAACCAAGAAAACCTTACAAAAACAAAATAGAAAAATGATTTTCTTTTACCTAGAATATAGAATCTACATGTTAACATCATAAAAAAAAAAAAAATAGTAACATAAGTGTTTATGTTAACATAAAACATTATCGAGTTAGTGTTTTAACTCAGTTCTTAAAACTTTTATGAACTCTCAACTTTTTTCCAAGGTTTTTTGGAGAGTTATGAAGGAACCCCAAAGTGAACATGCAAAGAGTAATCATGCTTCCTATTATACATTTCTGCACACAAAAATTCCAATTATCAATAACAATAATAAGCTCCACAAATTGAGTTATAAAATTATTTGTTGAAAGAAAAATGGATCCTAGATTGGTTACCCTTTCTCTCTCAATTCGAATCTAGAAAAAATATATTTTTAACTATTAATTTCACTCAAACTATAGGGAATAGGGAAGAGACTCTCACTAATCTCTCAATGTTTTTTTAGCATAGGGAGGAGAGTGATCATGCTTCTTATTATACTTTTCTCCACATAAAAAATCCAATTAATAATAACAATAATAAGCTTTGCAAATTGAGCTATAATATCCTTTGTTTATAGAAAAGGGATCATATATTGGTTACTATATCTCTCTCAATTCCAATCTAAAAAAACATATATTCTTAACCATTAAATCCACTCAAACTATACATGAAATAAAATAATTGTAACTATTTTTAAATAATCAATATTATATATTTCTTTCATTAAATTTCATTTCATAATATGCAAAATTTGTTTCATGCATCACAATGTCTTTGGACAATTTATTTAACCTTTTTCCATTAACACATCATCCAATTGTTTCAAACTAATGCATTGAATTTCATTTTGTTTATCGGGTGGAGGCTGAGGACTCCTGCATCAATGGAGCCTTTCATTATAGCTACTCATAGACAACTTAGCATAATGCATCCATTGTACAAATTATTGATACCTCATTATCTTGATACAATGGACATCAATCAAGATTCTCGTCAGAGCTTAATAAATGGAGGAATTATAGAACAAA
Organism: Picea engelmannii; assembly: GCA_009831015.1. Classification (NCBI taxonomy): domain Eukaryota; kingdom Viridiplantae; phylum Streptophyta; class Pinopsida; order Pinales; family Pinaceae; genus Picea; species Picea engelmannii. Next base: position 313,253 of record ML786880.1, on the reverse strand, counting down.
GATTTACTCCAGGAAAATATTCCATGGAGATGTCATCCAATATCTATAAAGATTGGAGATTTAATGAACAAGGATTGCCTACCGATCTTCTTAAAAGGTTTGTTTTCAAAGAGAAAAATGCTAGTTTCGTTAAATATTGTTCACATACTATATTGACATATAAATTTTATGTTGTGTAGAAGAATGGATGTCCCAGACCCAAAACCACCCGACAGGATAATGATTATGATTGAAGACTACCAGTTTGTCATAGACGGCATGGAAGTAAGGTTTTCTATGAAAGAAAGGGTTTCAAACTACTTGTATTTGTATTACAAGGGCGATGCATCGATGAAAAGAGATCAAAAATTGCAAGCTTGGTGGAGTAATATTGTAAATGTTGGGTATGAAGACCTCAAGGACGATCCGAGAAGATGGTACAAAATGGAGAGAAAAGAGGAAGTTGTTGAAGCAGTGACCACTATTATGTGGCTTGAATCGGCTCACCATATCACAGTCAAATTTGGAAAGTATTCTTATGGAGGCAACATGCCCAATATTCCCACCACGAGTAGATAACTTATTCCAGATAAAGGCTTCGTAGAATTTACTAAGATGGTATGATATCTTAACAAATATTTCCTTAAAAATGTATCTACTCCATCCCATGCCACCCTTGTCATGGCCATTTTGGAGATATTGTCAAAGCATTCGAAAAATGAAGTATACATGGGGAATATACATGGATCCACACCAGGATGAGTCGATGACAATGGAGTAGTTTAAGTATTCAAACGATCTTCATCAAGGTTAGTGCAAGTGGATAAGAATGCAATGACTAGAAACAATAATCTCGATCTGAAGAATAGGCTTGGGCCTGCTTTAGTTACTTACACATTATTGTATCCTAACACCATTGATATTTCCAAGACTGGTGGTCTTATCGGTCATGGTGTCCCCAATAGTATACCTGTAACACCCCGGGTTTTGAGCCCCCATATTAAATAATGTATTGTTACATTGTTAAGAGGACAGAGTGCCCAAACAATTATTAAAAGGCCAGTGTTCCTAAGAAATGTAATGTGTGATCATTATTAATAATAAATACATCGTTGGTTGTTATACAGACAAGGACTAAAGCTATAGGGGGATATGATTGCACAAGAGAGAGGGCTTGAGGGGTTAAGTGATTATTTATTTAATATTTTCCACGTTTTGTATTGGTGGGGAAATCAATTACGTGAACTCTTGAGGGAAGGCCAAGAGGTTCTTGATCTGCACGAATTACAAAAACGCGTCCCTAGTATGTGGATGGGGTTCCCCAGTTGGATAATTCTCTCATTCATTTTGACCATTCGCTCACTCTCATTCCCATATCCATTCTAGTGTTTTTGTTGGTCACCTCATGCATTCATTCCCCAATTTGTTCACCGTTCATCCTCTCTCGTGGAGTATGCAATCCTTTATTTTATGTCACCCACTCATCTTCCCTCATTTTTGTGTCTTGTCTTGGGAAAGGAAGACGAGTTGTTGAAGAACAACCACGATTTTATTGGATGTAGATATTTCTTATGTCATCCATCCATGATTTGAGGCCTACATGTATGATATCCTTGGCTCATGTTCATATTTGATCACATTTACGAGTCATGAGAGTCTCGTCATGGATATTCTGGACCAGCTGCACTAGATCCCTGGCTGGAGCCCTGGAAGGAGAATTACTTCCTGAGGGACTGCGTGGTAGAGAAGGGTGGAGGTCCATTCTCTTGGGTGGTGCAGTCTAGGTATAAGAGAGTTCGATACTTTGATTGTTGTGAGTGTTGGAGAAGCTTGTGAGAGCTTGAGTGCTGTCAGGTTTGGGAAGCCAAGTAACACTCAGGAATCGTCCTTGTGGATTCATAGCCCTCGCTCGGGGGCGACATTGTTGTTGAGACGTGGAACAACAGTGCCTATGATTGGGTGGAATGCCCTTGGTCTACAACCAGTTGGTGTCTTCTTTTATAAAAGATAAGTTCTCTCTGATATGGTTTCCTTTGCTTGTTTATTTATTTTCATTGTGTATCAAATGATTATATCTAATACTTGTACATATAATATGCATTCTTACTAGTTAGTCATGTGCATGGTATATTGTGCATGTCTTTTATGTTGTAGTATGAATCTTGATCGTTGCGTGTATGTATTTCATGCTTATTTATTAATTAAATGTTACCAAAGATTCAAAATCAACCAAGAGGTGCATTATTGGTGTGGCATGTCGGGCATGTGGAGGAATGGGTATGTTACAAATTGGTATCAGAGATTATGGTTCAAACATCAGACTATTACAGGCCAGAATAAGTGTGAATCGGGAAGATTTGTTATCACGTATTTTAAATATTTGGGCGAATTTGAGGAAAAATGTTGGAAACATTTGAGTGAAATCCCCCAAATTCATGAATGGATCTGAGTTTGAATGATTCTAGGATTTTCTAAGAAGTTAATGGATTCGATATGCGGAGTTGCGAAGCCGAATTCGACTTAGAAGGTTGAAAAATTCAAATTTTAATGGTCTCTATAATGTTGGACAAAGTTTGGAGAATCAAAGTTTGATATCGTGTTCGATATTGGATCAACGGTCCATATTTGTCCTAGAAAATTTAAAAAAATTCAAATGTCGAAATTACCAAATCGGTGGTTGGGATTGATTCGATGATTTGAAAAACAATGAACATTGACCATTCGTATTCATTTCGACTATTTGGGGAGTTGGATAAAATCAATGGTCAAGATCATTTTGGTTGGGAGATCAAAGAACCAGGTTCTCTTAGGTTTTTGTCAAAAATTCTAAGTGTGGAAATTCGCCAACAAAAATTGTTGATGATCGATGGTTAGGGATCAATGAGTTAGGTGAAGGGTTGAAGATCGACCAAGAAAAATCTTCGATTGTCGATGACTAATGGTCGAGGATCGGCAGAAAAACTCTAAATTCCTAAACTCTGGAGTAAATATGAATTGTTTGTGTTTAGGTACACGTGTATGTAGATCATCCTATTCGAGGATTCGATGTTCGGGGGATTTGTGGTGTAGTGTCGAGAAGTATCAAAAAGTTCTGAAGTTTCGAAGTCCCAAAGTCATGAGTCACTGTAGTGACATGGCCTATTGACGTCACCTAGGGTGATGCAGACACACTTGATGCTTGCCACATGTCACCATGTCTCATGTTTTTCAAATCTCGTTCGTGCCAGTTAGTATATGACACATGTCACCCATCAGATAGGGCCACATGTTCGGGCCTTATTTTCTGCCATGTAGCACCCCTTGGTGCTTAGTTACTGACGAAGACTCTGGGAGTTCGCCAGTTCGGTGTTCTGAAGGAATGAAGTGTGATGAAGGCAAAACCACCGAAGCTCCGAAGAGCAGATTAAATCCTCATTATTTATCAATAGAGGATACGTGGCAATAGATCCCGTAGTTCAGAGACGTGGAACTCCAAAGGATTCAAGGAATAAGTAGTTGGGGTCGAGGATTCCCAACGACCCAAAGGCCAAATCCCATCTCATACATTTATTACAGCTGACACATGGTGCAAGATCCCAAGGTCCAAAGACTTGGTACTTTGGAGAATTTGAGTTGCAGGATCTTGGAGTCGAGAACTCTCGAAGGTCGTATTTAATATCAACCGTTGATCAAGAGGTGATACGCGGAGGAAGGAGAGGACCGTTGGTCTTTTAACACTCCATGATATCTGTGGATAGGTTCTTGGTAAAGCCCCAAAGCCTGGAGTTGCGAAGGAAATCAGGACAATACACATGGAAACAGATCCTACAGTTCAGAGACTTGCCACTACGGAGGATTTGAGAGTGTGGACAATATGGAACTCCCGAAGCCCAGAGTCCCAGAGCTCTTGTTTATCATCTATCTTATCCCTTGATTGTTTTTTAACCAAACAATCTCAGATATAATAATTCTAACAGAGAAAAGCACCAGGAAGGATTTGGCCTGCGGTTTCGAGCCGTGGTCACTTGGGAAAGTGGTTTGAAGGAAGCGTCTGTGTAGAATTGATTTTTGTATCGATCCAAGGATAACATGGAAGTTTTATTTTTATATATTCTTCATGATTTGAAAGGATCTGCAACATTATTAACAAATTTTGTTTATCATATGCTTAATTCCGACAAAATCGTCACTTACACATTTTGCAGAATTACGGTATTTAAACATATCAACTCAGAATTTGCATTGAGTAAATGGAAGAAGAAGAGGGAGAATCTATCCATGATAAAGAGGAAAAATTCTATAATAGCACAATTAGCGATGCAGAGACAGATTCCAACAGACGCAAGTGCCGAGGGGAGAAAGAAACATTGCTAGAAATTGTGAAGATCCTGAAAATAGAAGTGGAGAGCTACAAGGACGACAATGAGAAGTTGATTATAGAGGAAATTCAGATAAATTCTTGAGTGTTGCAGAGATTAAATATGTTTCAAGGTCAAGCCAAGAATAGATCAAATCAAGAGGAAGACGGCAAGTGTCATGAAATAACATATGATCGTGGAAGAGTGGGTTATTCCAGAAGTGCTAGAAGAGCTCATATAAACCACTCACCTCCTTACTTAGTAATAAGTTTCTATGCATATGAATATTCCTTAATAATTCCATAGGTGTCTCCTGTTATGTACCAAATATGTAATGTACCTAGCCATCCCAGGGCCAGGTACATTCTACCAAAAATCTCTACTCTGTTCAAAATATGATATACATAAACATAAACATATACATATACATATTTATATAATGCAAATTTAAAAGATATAAACATTCTACTCATACACAAATTCATGTGGAAGTGACAATAAACACATACATGCAGTAAACACAGGCAATTCTGATAAACTTAAGACATGTACTTAAACACAACATGTAAAATTAACATAGAATTGGTAATTATCTTTTTATGAGAAGACCACCAACTGCATGGAAACATTCCACGATCCTCCCATCCTTAGACCACACTACTCCAAGCTATCATCAGTGGGTTACCCTCGAGTTGGGACTAAAATCCACCCAGGGTAAAGGAAATCCTAGGCTAGGCTGAGACTTTGGAAAGTCGCACAATGAAACATGAAGGATTCCCTCCAAGGATCCTACTTATGACCATCGCTCACAGACTCTCATTCCCCACATGCCCGTCCCACCCCGGGAATATACACCTTCATTGTTCCATAGTCCATTGACTGCTCCACTTCTCTTCTGGGGATTCAGAAATAGGTCGGATAAGGAATTCTCATATCTCTATAGTTGTTGTTGGACTCCCTGTTATCAGATAAATCAGTAGGTGCGAACACTAATAGATCTCCCTAGATCCACCTGGATCTAGAACAAAACAGGACAGGACATGGCTCTTTCCCTAAGTTGCAATCATTGAATCTACTACTAAGGAGGAATGAGTGACATACCTTTATATCGCTTCCTTAGGTCTCTATTGTTCCCGCTTCACTCTGGTGCTCTTGTGAGATCAGGTCCAAGACAACACAAACCAACCAAAGTGAAGATAGCAAAGTATATTCAATGTCAACCTATGCATATGATCAAGGAGTTATTCAATAAAATAAGAGTGATTTTATGGGAAGGGGACATGCCACTGTATTATAATAAATGAAAGTAGAAGATACAATCGGATCACCTTGATGTCGCAATCTTCCTTTCATTGACTCTTGGTTCCAACACACACACTTGCTTTGCACTTGCATGAAGAAGATCCAATACAGCTTGATAGACCAAATAGAGTCTTAAAGCTTCTATCCAAGAAGATTCCTTCACACAATTCTTTCACCAATTATTCATTCAATCTTGCTTAACCTTTTCCATGAGAAACTTATCAATATATAGGAAAATGAGGGATGGTTACATGGATGAGGATGATCCCACCAAATTTAAGAAGTCAGTAGGATGACAACCATGCGAATGCCAACTCATTTTCTAGAAGATTCCCTTCTAGAACCTTCATGACCTCTTCTATTCTTCAAGCTTAAAAACAGGTTTGCACCCTACTTATAGAGCAGACTGTGAACAGTTCGCACCCTAAGTGTGGGTGGCCTGCGAGAATGAGGGATTTTCGCACCCTGTAACATAGGTAGCCTATGAACTCATCTTAAAAATGTGTTTTTTGGAAGAAGACAACAATCACTTTTCTGAGGCAAAAATTCCTTGTGGGAGCCTAGATACATCACTTGTAGAGACATCACCAGAGTGACCAAAATCATGTGTAACAGAATGCCCCCCAAAGTATGAGACTAGAATCTATGACAACTGAAATACTTTGTAAACTGCATGTGTGTGTCAGAAACCAGGAGCGCACCTAATCGAAAACCTATAAACAACCAATCATCTACAGAATATAATACCAGTTCTGAGGTAGGAATTCCCATGCTCAGATCCAAATGAATGGAATCATTAATGTAGGTCATGGCCACCAATCATACACCATGGATCCATGTCATCAAAATGCTACATAGCCACCAGGAATACACTATGGATCTATGCGAGAAGACGTGAATTAAGATGGCATAGCCACGTGACATACAAAGTGGATCTATGTGCCGATACAAATCATACATACTCCATCGCAGCCTGAATCAAAAATATGAGACCCAGGGTCTTCAATCCCGTAACCTGAAAGTACGAATCTATCCATGCGATTACATGTGTTGAAGTCGAACATGGTAGAAACCACTTGATTACCGGTCATTGATGAAAACCGTTAACAAGTGCGAGGGAAATCACCATTGATGTCAATGAATCCCAAGGTACCGAAGTACAATCCGAATGAATGCGAATGAATGAGTTGAAGTCGAGCACTCGGTGGAATCTCTCGATCAGAAATCAATGATGTGAAACCCCTGTCGAAAGCGAAGAGACCTGCCATTAAGGCATGCAGGTTCTAAGGTACTAAATGATTTCTAAGTCTCATTTCCAGATAATGAGTCATAGTCAACGAAAAAAGACTTGTCACAGGAGGGCCTTGATGTATCCCCCATCAATGACACGAAATAAGTAACAGATTTTGAGGATGAAACAAAGTATGAATATGGGTCGAAACTGACACAGGGAAGGTCGACATAGTAAGAATGGAAAACTGCAGATCGCCAACTCAATAGAGGGCTCGTGTGAACTTCTCTTGAACATATGAACGACATGACCAAGGACTTGGAAGCACTGACTAAAAGACGACCCAAGATATGACCTTGTAGCAAGTCGAACGAGAGACAAATGGATTTCCCAAAATGGATTCAAATGAAAAATAGAGGGATTCATGTTCAAGAGCGACGCTTACTGCCATTAATATGAATACGAAAACACATCCCTTTCCCAAAATTTCCCCCACCATTTCTAGCGAGTACCTCTTTATTTTTACACAAGCTTGAGGAGGATAACATATGCTTGTCGATGTAAGCTCATCCTTCGGTTGAGTCACTCAGGGTATGTTTAACGAACCCTAGGAAGGAGTGGTTCGATCTCATTGTGGGTCTTTCGATGTTTTTTGAACGAGTCCAAGGATAGAAAACTCGGGGGTTTTTCATGTTTTGAGAGTCTGAAAAACACTTAAAGAGAACTCTCCCGGTTCATTTTTCGTAAAAGAGTTCGACGAGACCAAAAAAGTGATAAACTATCGCCCGTCGAATGTTTTTTCAAATACTTTAACGAGTGTGAAAAGAACAAGATCACTCGGCCATCTTTTCGTTTTTATGGAGCGTGAAAAGAGCTTAAAGGATACTCCTTAACATTCATCATTTTCGTGTTACCATGACGAGTAGGAAAAGACGAGAAAAAGTATACTCGGTTACGTTCTCATATATTTTTAAGCGCGAGAACGAACGAAGATTGAGCTCGAGGTTTTTCTAAAAACCCTAAAAGGTAGTCGTACATACGAAAAAAAGAAAAAACACCCGTACGGCTTCGTTCGGACTTCAAAGTTGCTATATCTGAAAAAACCATACTCATAAGACTATTAGGGCATTAGGTTTTATAGACAAAATAATATAAAAAATCAACAAAAATGGTAAAAAGTGAATAAATATGGGTAAAAAGGGATTTTTACCATTTCATTATGATTTTGTCAAAAACTTGTCCAACATACCTCATTTTCACCCAAATTTATTTGCTCAATTGCGGGAGGCACAAGCGATCATTCTGCCAACCATTTCAGCCAACGAGGTAAGCTCTTGATCTTTCAAATTTTCCATGGTTTATTTTTAGTTTTTATTGGCAATTTTTAGGGTTTTAGGTCCGTTTTAGGGTCACACCATGCACTCAAGCATTCTTGCAGGTGGGCCTTGCAGGACCTGCGAGAATCTAGGATTCTCATAGGTGGCCTTCAGAGCACCTGCAAGAATCTTTCACTGTGCAAAAGGGCCACCTACAGAGGCCGAAAAATGGATTTCAAAGTTTGGTTTTGCTCAATAAAAAATATGTAAGAGTTTAAAACAAGTTGTTGACTCCCCTCTGATCACTCTTTTGCAGGTGTTTGACCATCACAATGTTGGAATGGAGACAAAGGGAACATGAGGAGGATGATGCTATTGTCGAGAATGACTCGGGTACAGTCGCTACCCTCCGGGCCTGTGGACTATTGAAACTCTTCAGGATTCCAGGCATGAGAGCCCAACTCAGGTTGTTGGAATACCTGGTCCATATGTGGGACGTCGACCAATAGTTATTTCACGTGGGATTCCATACGCTGACCCTAGATATTGAGGATATCTATTTTCTAACGAGTTTTTCAGGGCGTGGATACCATGCTACATTGATTGGAGGCAGAGGTGGAGGGCTCTCTATGAGAGAGTATTGTTGCCAGTATTGTGTTCTCGAGGAAGAGAGCAGCAAGGGTAAGTTCTCCATTTGGGGGGTCCAGGATTTGACCCTATAGACCATCTTGTTCACTATTGTACGCATGGATGGGAGCGTGGCTCCACACATGGCTCTCTATATCTATTTCCAATACACCATAGAGTGCACAGAGCCTCGGGTCTTCAACTAGTTGGATGCATTTCTCCGCAGTATGAAGAGACAATTAACAAAGTGCAGAATGGGTGACTTGAACTAGTTTGGGTACGAATCACTTTTGGTGTCATTCTTCCTCGAGAGAGTCCCACTACTGCGACTACAGGTTGATTGGGGTTTACTGGCTCCACAAGATCCTAGGATGCTAAGGTGGTGCAACCTCATGGCTCGACACATAGCAGGGCCCATAATCAAGTATAATGATTGATTTTTCGACTAGTTGAGGCCCCAGATGCTGATGATGGACGACTACGCATATGATGATTTGGATTTACGAGGGGATCCAGATTTGGCCCTGCCTGAGGATGCTCAGTGGGGTGACTTGGGTAAGAAGTACACTTTTTTTCTTTTTAAATGTTTTTGTAAATTTTATCATATGAAATGTTTTTATGTTTATCCAAGAACTAATCAAAAAATCTCTTTTTGATAACACAGATGTGGGGCCATATCGACCTCCAAGAATGTCTCCCATTCAACGGCGAGGAGAAGCAGCTCCAGTGGCAAGATGGGATTCTGAAGACTACGAGGCAGTGGAGTAGAACTTGGAGGGGTTGACCGCGGACATCCTGGATATTGCTATTGGGGAGATCCCAAGACGTTACCAACGCCATACTATGGGCGTGTCCAAGTCTATCAGTCGACTGCTTCGTAGGGTGGCCCGAGCAGTTGTGTGTTACCGTGAGCGTCATCCATGATCGTATTTTGAGATTTTGATTATTGGACAAAAAGTTTTTGTAAAAACTTTTGATCATTATATACATATATACGGCTTCTACCGACTTATTTTGTGTTGTGTTATACATGTGATATGTGATTGGTTTATAAATGTCCCAAATGTCTATCTAACACATAGTTATCTAATTCATTAGTCAATGTATTTAGACATCTAGGAATGTGCTGATATTCGATATAATCAAAATAGCATTCCAAGAGGTGAATTCATAAATATACCCGTAATAAAGTAGGACTTCTGATAGCATAGATGTTACTTAATTGTAGTACTATTAGCTACGAACCGAGTCGTATAACCAGGTGGTGGATAGCAAGCGAAATAGAATCAATCAACAATTTGATGACGAGACTATATTCTGCAATATTGTTGGTCGCACGACCGAGGCACACACCTCATAGACTGATAATTTCACACATCGGACAGCAGGAGGACAAGTTCTCAAGGAAAGAGACGACAGTCGTAATTCTCTGTGGAGAATTCGCGAAGTCCCGTGAGTCATCAGATCTCACGGAGGAGCAGGGGAGTTACAGTGAGTATTCCCAAAGGTTAATCTCAGGAGGAGTAGAACCGTATATCCAAGCCATAGGAGCCATTGGATTTACCCATGAACTTCTATTTCGGGTTTTCGCTAGTGGAAGTCCCGTAATCTTTGCAATGGGAATCACGAAATCATGAAACACGAAGTCCAGAAGAGACAAAAGGATCTTGTGGGCCACAAAAATCGGTAGGGTGGACAGGTGGCACCTATCGACACGGAAGTCAAACTCTGTTGACCATTTCGGGGTTTCGTGGAGTGAAGTTCTGAATTCCTTGCATTAGGATTCGCGATATCGCGAAGTCCGAAGTCCCGATGGAGTGAAAGGCCATTGAAAGGTCAAATATTATAAGCGCATCGGAGTTTCGGCAAATTGGGTTTTGGGAATCGAGGGAACGACTTGTTTGACATCGCGACTGTCGAAATCGCGATAAGGAGAAATCTGAACTAGCAAGGAGAAAGGGTCAAGTGTTGACTGTCTTCAGGTTTTCGGAGATTGAAAGACAAGACACTTGATCACCGGATTCGTGGAAGTGCGAAGTTCGATCTCCCGAAATACAAGGGGGATTTATTGAAATTAAGTGTGGGTGCATATTTCTCGAAAAGGAAATAGAAGAGCCATTTCTGAAAGCTCTTCAGGCTAGTGGAAGAGGAAAGATCATGTGCACGTGACCTTCCGACCTGCGGGTTGTGGAAGGGGTTGTTAGCATCATTTGGTATCAGAACTCATAAAGGATTCTTTTCTTTCTGTAGTATGGAAAAGGAGAATTCACCATGCCACCAAGGAGAAGGGACAGGAAAACACCCGATCCACCAGAGGAGAGGGAAATGTCGAGGATAAGGGGTAGGCAGATGACTGATCCAACCATGGAGAGAGAGATGCGTGACTTACGTGCCAGACTTGAAGACATGGAGACAACACAGAGGCACACAGTCAGTGCTGGGGATCTTAGTGATTTCGAAAGTGAAATTGAGGCTGAACATGAAAGGGAAGAAGTTGCAGCCGAAGATGTAGCAAATGAATGTTTGATTAGAGCTATTGCAAGAATGGGTGCAAGAGAGAAAATGGACCTTCCAATTTATGAGGGAAATCTGGTTGCAGAGGAGCTTCTAGACTGGATTAGAGCTCTGGACACATATTTTGACTATGAAGATATCAAAGAAGACAAGAAGACCAAACATGTTGTCACAAGATTAAAAGGACATGCAACATTGTGGTGGGATGAACTACAAGTTGACAGATGTTGCAAGGGAAAGCAAAAGATCAAAAGCTAGGACAGGATGATTGCAAAGATGAAGGCAAAATTCATCCCCAGGGATTATCAAATCACTATGTTTTGAAGGATGCAAAACTTGAGACAGAAGTTGATCACACTGAAAGAATACACTGAAGAATTCTACAGGCTGAACATCAGGGCAAGTCATTGAGAAAGCTATGATGAAAAGGTTTCCAGATACATGAATGGCCTGAGATACGACATTCAGGATGAGATGAGCATAGTAACCATCTGAACGGTGGAAGATGCTTATCAGATGGCTCTAAAGGCTGAAGAGAAGCTAAGCCGAAAGCAAGGTCAAAGAGGCTGAGGAAGGAGTCAGCCCAGAGGCAAATCAGTTGCCCAGGATAAAAACCAGAATCCCAAGGAGGACTGGAATAAACCTTAGAGTCGAACTTAGAGAGGTGGAACCTCACAGCGAGCGTAGAATACCGAACAGAGAGGGGATTATGCTGATAATAATGGTTTTCCTCGTACTATAGGTAGAGGAAGAGGAAGAGGTGGAGTGATAACATGCTTCACATGTGGTAAGACTGGACACAAGTCTTATGAGTGTCCTGACAAAAAAAAAGAAGGAGGAGAGACTCACATTGCCGAAGCACAGAGGCGGTATGTTGAGGCAGAAGATGTTGAAGGCGGAAGATCGTTGATGATGCGAAAAGCTCTTTTGACACCAAAGAAGGAGGTGGAGAGTTCATTCCAAAGAAACAGACTTTTCCGGACTACTTGCAATTCCAAGGACAGGGTATGCAAGGTCATTGTGGACAGTGGTAGCACGGATAATCTCGTTTCTACAGAGATGGTAGAGAAATTGGAGCTGGAGACGATTGATCATCCAAGCCCATATAGAGTTTTGTGGCTACAAAAAGGACATCAGGTAACTGTCACTAAACAGTGTTTAGTTGAATTTAAGATAGGAGGGTATAATGATAAGATATTATGTGATGTTATTCCTATGGATTTTTGTCATCTATTGCTGGGTAGATCATTGCAATATGACAGGAATGTGATTCATGACGGGAGAATGAATACATACACCCTAGAAAAGAATGGGAGAACTCACATGTTGCTTCCAATCAAGGATAAGGAGGTGAAACCTAAAGTAAGAAACACTGTACTTCTCATGAGTGGAAAGGAACTTCTTACTGAGGTCAAGAAGAAGGAAGAACCGCAATTCACTGTGGTTAGGAAACCAAAAGTTGTTTTGACCAACACAAGGGTAGATGATTTATCGGAAGATATTCATGAACTATTGGAAGAGTTCGTTGACATAGTAGTGGATGAACTACCTCGTTCATTGCCACCGATCAGAAGAGTGATTCATAATATTGATCTCATATGAGGAGCCAGTTTGCCAAACAAATCCGCGTACAGATTGACGTTGTAGGAGAATGAAGAGGTCAAAAGACAAGTCTAGGATTTGTTGGACAAAGGTTTGGTCAAACAAAGCTTGAGTCCATGTGTTGTTCCAATAGTACTTAGTCCAAAGAAAGACAGAGACTGGAGGATGTGTACTGACTCCAGGGTAATCAACAAGATAACCATCAGGTACAGATTTCCATTGCCAAGGATGGATGATCTGATGGATTGTTTGAGTGGAGCAAAATTCTTTTCAAAGATTGATTTGAAAAGCGGTTATCATCAAATCCGCATGAGAGAAGGTGACGAGTGGAAGACAGTTTCCAAAACCAATGAAGGGTTGTATGAATGGATTGTTATGCTGTTTGGCTTAACAAATGAGTCGAGTACCTTCATGAGGTTGATGAACGAAGTCCTAAGGGAGTTCATTGGAAAATTTGTCATTTTGTATCTAGATGACATATTGATTTTTAGTAAAATAGTGGCAGAGCGTCTGAAACATTTGGCTACAGTGATGCAGAGGCTATAGGAGGAGAAGTTGTTGATAAATATGAAGAAATCCTCATTCATGAAGACGAAGATCATTTATTTAGGGTTTGTTATTTCTGCATATAAATTGAGGATGGATCCAGATAAAGTGGAAGTGATTAAGAATTGGCCATCACAGAAGAATACCTTTGAGGTGAGGATTTTTCACGGATTGGCTAGTTTCTACCAAAATTTCATCAGAAATTTTAGTGGAATTAGTGCACCGATGATGGACATAGTGAATAAGAGACATAAATATTTTCACTGGATAGAAGAAGTTGAAAAGAGTTTTAATCTGTTGAAGAGGAAGATCACGGAACAACCAATTTTGGTGTTGCTGGATTTCCAGAAGACATTTCAAGTGAAATGCGATGCAAGTGGGTTTACAATAGGGGCAGTCTTGAGTCAGGAAGATAGGACGATAGCATACTTCATCAAGAAGCTGAATGAAGCGAAAGTGAAGTACTCCACTTAGGACAAGGAGTTCTATGCTATCATAGAGGCATTGAAAAAATGGAGACATTACTTGATCCCGAAGGAGTTTGTCTTATACAGTGACAATCATGCATTGCAGTTTGTGACTCAACAGGAGAAGTTGAACCAGAGACATGTTAAATGGGTGGAATATATGCAAAATTTCACTTTTGTGATTAAACATATTTCTGGTACTGCTAACAAAGTTGTTGATGCTTTGAGCAGGAAGTGTTTGCTATTGCAGAAGTTCAGAGTCAAAACGTTGGGTTTGGATGATCTTAGGAACATGTACAAAAATGATCCAGATTTTAAAGGAGCATATGAAGCAGCTGAGAATCCAATTCTCAGTGATAGAATCAAATGAGCAGAATACATGATCCAGGAAGGATTACTGTTTAAAGGTAGTCAACTGTGTATTCTGAAATGCTCCATGAGGGAGAACTTACTGAAAGAGAAACACAATGGAGGATTGGTAGGGCAATTTGGTCGTGACAAGACGTTTGAAAAGTTTAATGAGTCATATTTTTGGTCGGGATTGTGAGCAGACGTCGAGATATTTGTGGACAGATGCAGAATTTGCCATCATTCGAAGGGAAGGAAACATAATACAGAATTTTATCAACCATTGCCCATACCTAAGAAGCCGTGGGATGCAATCAACATGGATTTCATATTGGGGTTGGAAAGAACACAAAGAGGATTTGACTCAATATTTGTGGTAGTGGATAGATTTTCCAAGATGGCACACTTCATTCCATGTCAGAAAACCAGTGATGCAACTCACATTGCGAATCTGTTTTTCAAAGAAGTCATTCGACTTCATGGCTTACCAAGGAGCATAGTTTCAGATCGAGATACTACGTTCATAGGACACTTTTGGAGGAATTTATGGAATAATCTGGGGAGTAACTTGTCATTTAGTTTGGCTTATCATCCTCATACGGATGGACAAACAGAAGTGGTGAATAGAAGTCTAGGAGACTTGCTGAGAAGCCTGGTGATAGAACACCACAGGCAATGGGACAACATATTACCACAGGCAGAATTTTCTTATAACGAATCAGTTAACAGAAGCACAGGGCAGAGTCCATTTCAGATTGTCTATGGCATGTAGCCGAGAGGGATTTCTGAATTGAGAGATTCAGTACAGATTGCAACTAGGAGCGCTAGTGCAGAAGATTTCGCAAAGGCGATGAAGGAACTTCACAGCCAAGTGAAGAAGCAATTGCAGAATTCAAGCCAAGAATATAAGCACAGAGCAGATCAACACAAGAGACAACTTCAATTTGAGGTTTGTGATTTGATTCTGGCACATTTGAGAAAGTAAAGGTTCCCGAGAGGAACATATAATAAACAGAAGATGAAGAAAATCGTACCATGTAAGGTCTTGAGGAAATTTGGGTCAAATGCTTACGAGATTGAATTACCAGATGGGATCAGAATTTCTCCAATATTCAATATCTCAGATTTGTACCCATATAAAGCTAAGGAAACAAAGACAGGAAATGAACAACCAGTGATCTAGTGGACGAAACAGATGCCAGTTGCAGAAAAGCCGCAGGTGGAGCGCATACTGGACAAAAGAGTGAGCAAGAAGACTAGGTGAAAGAAATACTTTGAGTATTTGGTCAAGTGGAGGGGCCATCCAGTTGAATATGCCAGCTGGGGGAATGAAGCAGAGATCCATAAGCATGGACATACCATGTGTGAGCTAATGGACATGAGCCCATGAAAAATTTCAAGCGAGGGAGTATGATGCAGGAGCATCTCAAGCGAGCCAGCATGGAGGCAAAAGACAGTTGGAAAAGCACCCAACGCATTTTTTGAAAATATTTTAGAACCCTAAATGAAACATTTAAATGAAGGCTCACTTGTACAATGTAAACAGACCTTGAGCGATCCGCTCTCGTCATTAGTAGATAGAAGGAAATTATGATAGTAAATGCAGGTAGATAGAATTGAATGTTAGATTAGACAGTTTTAGAGCGCAAGAGGGAAATGGGATATAGACACCCTCATTGTGTATTGTAACATTAACGAGAGATAGAGGAGATGAGATTATGCCAATTGAGAGCATAGAAGAGAAGCAGAGAGCTGTAGTGAGAATTCCATGTACAGAAGTTCTGGATTAATACAAAGAAGGTTTTGATTCAGAATCATGGTGTTCGAATATTCTCTGTGTATTCATCTTTGAATGTTTTACTCTTTTTGTCATGCAATTGATTTTATGCTATGTATGAATGATTTATTGTTGAATGTTTGAAATCTGAGAGGAAAGGGAAAAGGAATGATTTTCAATTGTTTCTCTATCTGAGCAAGAGTTCCTGCAAGGAGTGCAGTTGAATTGTCCACAAGGAGTGCGTTGACAAAGGGTTCGGAGGTTTGTCTCTGAAAGCTCAGATAGGGTATCTTTCATTCTCATTCACTCAGAAGTGCAGTTAGGCACAGGAGCTATGCAAGGAGTGCGTAGGCTGAGTAAAGTATCAGAGTTGCAGACCTGAGAAAAGTATTGAGAGACTGCTGCTACAGGTGTGCGCAGAGTCGAAGGGAATTCAACACTTGAATGTGTTTGAAAGTTTTCCGCAAGGAGTGTGAGCAGGATTTTTCTGAAAGAATCGAAGTCATGGGAAATCTCAGAAGGATTTGAACCTTTGAAGGGGCCGAAGGAAGGCAAGAGGCCAAGAACCTTGAAGATTTGAAGAAAGGCGTAGCGACATCGGACCAGAGGAGGACAATTTCTCAAGGAAAGAGATGACGGTCGGAATTCTCTATGGAGAATCCGTGAAGTCCCATGAGTCGTCAGATCTCACAGAGGAGTAGGGGAGTTACAGTGAGTATTCCCAAAGGTTAATCTCAAGAGGAGTAGAACCGTAGATCCAAGCCATAAGAGTCGTTGGATTTATCCGTGAACTTCTATTTCGGGTTTTCTCTAGTGGAAGTCCCGTAAACTTTGCAACGGGAATCATGAAATCATGAAACGCGAAGTCCAGAAGGGACAAAAGGACCGTGTGGGCCACATAAATTGGTAGGGTGGAAAGGTGGCGCCTATTGACATGGAAGTCAAACTCTGTTGACCATTTCGAGGTTTCGTGGAGTGAAGTTCTAAATTCCTTGCATTAGGATTTGCGATATCATGAAGTCCGAAGTCCCGACGGAGTGAAAGGTCATTGAAAGGTCAAAGCTTGTGAGCGCATCGAAGTTTCAACAAATCAGGTTTCGGGAATCGAGGGAACGAGTTGTTTGACATCACGACCGCCAAAATTGCGATAAGGAGAAATCAGAACTAGCAAGGAGAAAGGGTCAAGTTTTCACTGTCTTCGGGTTTTCAGAGATTGAAAGACAAGACACTTGATCACCGGATTCCTGGAAGCGCGAAGTCCAATCTCCCGAAATACAAGGGGGATTTCTCGAAATTAAGTGTGGGTGCAGATTTCCCGAAAGGGAAATAGAAGATCCATTCTCAAAATCTTTTCGGGCCAATGGAAGAGGAAAGATCTTGTGGACGTGACCTTCCAACCTGCGGGTTGTGGAAGGGGCCATTGGCATCATTTGGTATCAGAGCTCAGAAAGGATTCTTTGCTTTCTATAGAAGGGAAAAGGAGAATTCACCATGCCGCCAAGGAGAAGGGACAGGAAAACACTCGATCCACCAGAGGAGAGGTAAATGTTGAGAATAAGGGGTAGGCAGATGACTCATCCAACCATGGAGAGAGAGATGTGTGACTTATGTGCTAGACTTGAAGACATGGAGACAACACAGAGGCGCACAATCAGTGCTGGGGATCTTAGTGATTCCGAAAGTGAAATTGAGGCTGAACATGAAAGGGAAGAAGTTGCAGCCGAAGATGCAGCAAACAAACATTTGATTAGATCTATTGCAAGAATGGGTGCAAGAGAGAAAATGGACCTTCTAGTTTATGAGGGAAATCTATATGCAGAGGAGCTTCTAGACTAGATTAGAGCTCTGGACACATATTTTGACTATGAAGATGTCGAAGAAGACAATAAAATCAAACATGATGTCATGAGATTAAAAGGACATGCAACATTGTGGTGGGATGAACTACAAGCTGATAGACACTACAAGGGCAAGAAAAAGATCAAAAGCTAGGACAGGATGATTGCAAAGATGAAGGCGAAATTCATCCCTAGGGATTATCAAATCACTCTGTTTCGAAGGTTGCAAAACTTGAGACAGAAGCTGATGACAGTGAAAGAATACACTGAAGAATTCTATATGTTGAACATCAGGGAAAGTCATCGAGAAAGCGATGATGAAAAGGTTTCCAGATACATGAATGGCCTGAGATAAGACATTCAGGATGAGATGAGCATGGTAACCATCCGAATGGTGGAATATGCTTATCAGATGGCTCTAGAGGATGAAGAGAAGCTTAGCCGAAAGTAGGGTCAAAGAGGTCGAGGTAGGAGTCAACCCAGAGGAAAATCAGTTGCCCAGGATAAAAACCATAAGCCCAAGGAGGACTGGAACAAACCTTAGACTCAAACTGAGAGAGGTGGAACCTCACAATGAGGGCAGCATACCGAACAGAGAGGGGATTATGCTGATAATAATGTTTTTCCTCGTACTAGAGGTAGAGGAAGAGGAAGAGGTGGAGTGATAACATGCTTCACATGTGGTAAGACTGGACACAAATCTTATGAGTTTCTCGACAAAAATAAAGAAGGAGGAGAGACTCACATCGCCGAAGCACAGAGGTGGGATGTTGAGGCAGAAGATGTTGAAGGTGAAAGATCGTTGATGATGCGAAAAGATCTTTTGACACCAGAGAAGGAGGTGGAGAGTTCAGTCCAAAGAAACAGACTTTTCCGAACTGTTTGCAAGACCAAGGACAGGGTATGCAAGGTCATTTTGGATAGTGGTAGCACAGATAATCTCGTTTCTACAGAGATGGTAGAGAAATTGGAGCTGGAGACGATTGATAATCCAAGCCCATACAAAGTTTCGTAGCTACAAAAAGGACATCATGTAACTGTAACTAAACAGTGTTTAGTTGAATTTAAGATAGGAGGGTATAATGATAAGATATTATGTGATGTTATTCCTATGGATGTTTGTCATCTATTGTTGGGTATACCGTGGCAATATGACAGGAATGTGATTCATGAAGGGAGAATGAACACATACACCCTAGAAAAGAATGGGATAACTCACATGTTGCTTCCAATCAAGGATAAGGAGGTGAAACCTGAAGTAACCAACATTGTACTTCTCATGAGTGGGAAGGAACTTCTTACCGAGGTCAAGAAGAAGGAAGAACCACAATTCATTGTGGTCAGGAAATCAAAAATTGTTTTGACCAGAACAAGGGTAGATGATTTACTGGAAGAGATTCAGGGACTATTGGAAGAGTTCGCTGACATAATAGTGGACGAACTACCTCGTTCGTTGCCACCGATAAGAAGTGTGAGTCATCATATTGATCTCATACCAGGAGAAAATTTTCCAAACAAAGTTGTGTACAGATTGACACCGCAGGAGAATGAAGAGGTCAAAAGACAAGTCCAGGATTTGTTGGACAAAGGTTTGGTCAAAGAAAGCTTGAGTCCGTGTGTTGTTCCAATAGTACTTATTCCGAAGAAATACGGAGGCTGGAGGATGTGTACTGACTCTAGGGCGATTAACAAGATAACCATCAGGTACAGATTTTCATTGCCAAGGATGGATGATCTGATGGATTGCTTGGGTGGAGAAAAAATATTTTCAAAGATTGATTTGAAAAGCAGTTATCATCAAATATGCATGAGAGAAGGTGACGAGTGGAAGACAGCCTCCAAAATTAATGAAGGGTTGTATGAATGGCTTTTTATGTTGTTTGTGTTAACAAATGCACCGAGTACATTCATGAGGTTGATGAATGAATTCCTAAGGGAGTTCATCGGAAAATTTGTCATTGTGTATCTATATGACATACTAATTTCCAGTAAAACAGTGGCAGAGCATCTGAAACATTTGGCTACAGTGATGTAGAGGCTACAACAGGAGAAGCTAGTGATAAATATGAAGAAATCCTCATTCATGAAGACGAAACTCATTTATCTGGGGTTTGTTATTTCTGCAGATAAATTGAGGATGGATCCAGATAAAGTGGAAGTGATTAAGAATTGGCCTTCACCGAAGAATACCTTTGAGGTGAGGAGTTTTCACGGATTAGCTAGTTTCTACCGAAAGTTCATCAGAAATTTCAGTGGAATTAGTGCACCGATGATGCACACAGTGAAGAAGAGACATAAATATTTTCACTGGACAAAAGAAGCTGAAAAGAGTTTTAATCTGTTGAAGAGGAAGATCACAAAACAACCAATTTCCAGAAGACATTTCAAGTGAAATACGATGCAAGTGGGTTTGCAATAGGGGTAGTCTTGAGTTAGGAAGACAGGCCAATAGCATACTTCAACGAGAAGTTGAATGAAGTGAAAGTGAAGTACTCCACTTATGACAAGGAGTTCTATGCTATCATACAGGCATTGAAAAAATGGAGACATTACTTGATCCCGAAGGAGTTTGTCTTATACATTGACAATCATGCATTGCATTTTGTGACTCAAAAGAAGAAGTTGAATCAGAGACATGTTAAATGGGTGGAATATATCCAAAATTTCACTTTTGTGATTAAACATATTTCTGGTACTGCTAACAAAGTTGTTGATTCTTTGAGCAGGAAGTGTTTTCTATTGCAGGAGTTCAGATTCAAAACATTGGGTTTTGATGATCTCAGGAACATGTACAGAAATGATCCAGATTTTAAAGGAGCGTATGAAGCAGCTGAGAATCCAATTCTCAGATATAGAAGAAAATGGGCAGAATACATGATCCAGGAAGGATTATTTTTTAAAGGTAATCAACTGTGTATTCTGAAATGCTCCATGAGGGAGAAATTGCTAAAAGAGAAACACAGTGGAGGATTGGCAGGGCACTTTGGTCATGACAAGACGTTCGCAAAGTTGAATGAGTCATATTTTTGGTCGGGATTGCAAGCAGACGTCAAGAGATTTGTGGACAGATGCAGAATTTTCCAGCATTCGAAGGGAAGGAAATAGACTACAAGATTTTATCAACCATTGCCCATACCTAAGAAGCCGTGGGATGCAGTCAGCATGGATTTCATATTGGGGTTGCCAAGAACACAAAGAGGATTTGATTCAATATTTGTGGTAGTGGATAGATTTTCCAAGATGGCACACTTCATTCCATGTCAGAAAACCAGTGATGCAACTCACATTGCAAATCTGTTTTTCAAAGAAGTCATTCGACTTCACGGCTTACCAAAGAGCATAGTTTCGGATCGAGATATTATGTTCATAGGACACTTTTGGAGAACATTATGGAACAAGCTAGGGACTAACTTGTCGTTTAGTTCGGATTATCATCCTTGGACGGATGGACAAACAGAAGTGGTGAACAGAAGTCTAGGAGACTTGCTGAGAAGCCTGGTGACAGAACACCATAGCCAATGGGACAACATATTACCACAGAAGGAATTTTCTTATAACGATTCAGTTAACAGAAGCACATGGAAGATTCCATTTCAGATTGTCTATGGCATGCAGCCGAGTGGGATTTCTAAATTGAGAGATTCAGAACAGATTGCAACTAGGAACTTCGCAGAGGTGATGAAGGAACTTCACAGCCAAGTGAAGGAGCGATTGCAGAATTCAAGCCAAGAATATAAGCACAGAGCAGATCAACACAAGATACAACTTCAATTTGAGGTTGGTGATTTTATTCTGGCACATTTGAGAAAGGAAAGGTTCACGAGAGGAACATATAATAAACTGAAGATGAAGAAAATCAGACCATGTAAGGTCTTGAGGAAATTTGGGGAAAATGCTTACGAGATTGAATTACCCGATGGGATCAGAATTTCTCCGATATTCAATATATTAGATTTGTACCCATATAAAGCTGAGGAAACAGAGACAGGAAATGAACAGCCAATGATCCAGTGGAAAAAACAGATGCCAGTTGCAGAAAATCCGCAGATGGAGTGCATACTGGACAAAAGAGTGAGAAAGAAGACCAGGAGAAATAAATACTTTGAGTATTTGGTCAAGTGGAGGGGACATATAGTTGAAGATGCTAGCTAGGAGAATGAACCGGAGATCCAGAAGCATGAACAGACCGTGCGTGAGCTCATGGACAGGAGTCCATGAAAATTTTCAAGCGAGGGAGTATGATGCACGAGCATCTCAAGTGAGCCAGTGCGGAGGCAAAAGACAGCTGGAAAAGAACCCAACGCATTTTTTGAAAATATTTTAGAACCTTAAATGAAACAATTAAATGAAGGCACACTTGTACAATGTAAATGGAGCTTGAGCGATCTACTCTCATCCTTAGTAGATAGAAGGCAATTATGATAGTAAATGCAGGTAGATAGAATTGAATGTTAGATTAGACAGTTTTAGAGCGCAAGAGGGAAACGGGATATAGACACCCTCATTGTGTATTGTAACATTAGCTAGAGATAGAGGAGATGAGATTATGCCAATTGAGAGCATAGAAGAGAAGCAAAGAGCTGTACTGAGAATTCCATGTACAGAAGTTCTGGATTAATACAAAGAAGGTTTTGATTCAGAATCATGGTGTTCAAATATTCTCTCTGTATGCATATTTTAATGGTTTACTCTTTCTGTCATGAAATTGCTTTTATACTATGTATGAATGATTTCTTGTTGAATGTTTGAAATCTGATAGGAAAGGGAAAAGGAATGAGTTTCAATTGTTTCTCTATCTGAGCAAGAGTTCCTGCAAGGAGTGCAGTTGAATTGTCCGCAAGGAGTGCGTTGACAAAGGGTTCAGAGGTTTGTCTCTGAAAGCTCAGATAGGGTATCTTTTGTTCTCATTCACTCAGAAGTGCAGTTAGGCACAGGATATGTGCAAGGAGTGCACAGGCCGAGTAAAGTCTCAGAGTTTCAGACCTGAACAAAGTATTGAGAGACTGCTGCTGCAGGTGTGCGCAAAGCCAAAGGGAATTCAACACTTGAATGTGTTTGAAAGTTTGCCGCAAGGAGTGCGAGCAGGAGTTTTCTAAAAGACTTGAAGTCATGGGAAAGCTCAGAAGGATTTGAGCCTTCGAAGGGGCCGAAGGAAGGAGAGAGGCCAAGCACCTTGAAGATTTGAAGAAAGGTGTAGCGACATCGGACCGCAGGAGGACAAGTTCTCAAGGAAAGAGATGACGGTTGAAATTCTCTGTGGAGAATCAACGAAGTCCCATGAGCTGTCAGATATCACGGAGGAGCAGGGGAGTTACAGTGAGTATTCCCAAAGGTTAATCTCAGGAGGAGTAGAACCATATATCCAAGCCATAGGAGCCGTTGGATCTACCCGTGAACTTGTATTTCGGGTTTTCTCTAGTGGAAGTCCTGTAATCTTTGCAGCAGGAATCGCGAAATCACGAAATGTGAAGTCCAAAAGGGACAAAAGGATCATGTGGGCCATAGAAATTGGTAGGGTGGACAGGTTGCGCCTATCAACACGGAAGTCAAACTCTGTTGACCATTTCAGGGTTTTGTTGAGTGAAGTTCTGAATTCCTTGCATTAGGATCCGCGATATCACGAAGTCCGAAGTCCCGATGGAGTGAAAGGCCGTTGAAAGGTCAAATCTTGTGAGCACATCGAAGTTTTGGCAAATTGGGTTTCGGGAATCGAGGGAACGAGTTGTTTGAAATCACGACCGCTGAAATCGCGATAAGGAGAAATCCGAACTAGCAAGGAGAAAGGGTCAAGTGTTGATTGTCTTCGGGTTTTCAGAGATTGAAAGACAAGACACTTGATCACCGGATTCGCAAAAGCGCAAAGTATGATCTCCCAAAATACAAGGGGGATTTCTCGAAATTAAGTGTGGGTGCAGATTTCCCGAAAGGGAAATAGAAGAGCCATTTCCGAAATCTCTTCAGGCCAGTGGAAGAGGAAAGATCTTGTGCACGTGACCTTCCGTCCTGCGGTTTGTGGAAGGGGTCGTTAGCATCAAACTTCCTAGATGAGTGCATTAGATCTCTGGAGAGAAGTGGAACAACTTGAGGGATTGCATGGAAGATAAAGGGGTTCATTTCTTTGGGTTGTGCACAATGATAGGGAAGGAGAGCTTGTTGGTTTGAACTATTTCCAAAACTATACATTCTAAAGATCATTAAACATGTTTTGGCTCATAATTCCTATGTATAGATGTTTAATTTTAGGCGAGAGTGCCTATGTATATAAGCGTTGGTTGGATTTCCTAAGTGCATTAAGGCCAAAGGGCCTAGATTTTTAATTTTAATAACATTGGAATGGTGTTGTGCACTGAGGATTCTGCGAAAATAAGGAGAGGGGGATGTAACACCTCTATTTTAATGCTTATGAACTATAATGTATTCTTTAATTGTTACTTAGGTTGGTGAATCGATAAATTTGAAAAGGGGCCAGAGTGCCTAGGAAATGTAATACATCCATATACATTAATAAAAAAGTACATTGATGGTTGCAAGATGGACAAGAAAAAAATATATAGGGGCCTATGATTCCACAAGAGAGGAGGATAAAGGGGATAAGTATTTTAATTATATTTTATTTACCCATAATTGATTTTATGGATTAAAGTGGCTACATGAGATTATTGGGAGGAAGACCACGTGGTTCTTGTTTTCATGTAATTTTATAAACATCCTGTGTGGGTTGTTTTGGGGGTTCACTTGTTCTCATTCATTCACTGTTACACCCTTCTCGCTCTTTCATTTTTGGTGGCTCATTCTTGTTAATTTGTGTGCTCTTGGTCTGAGCATGGAAACAGATGGTTGGAAGAGGAGAGCGATTTTTATATGGTTGTAATAAATTACTGATCATTCTGGGAGGGAATGGATGCTTGAGTGCATGAGATTGATGGTAGTTTGGAAATAACTATCCACAACTAGGAATTTGAGGAGTTTCCAGTAGGGATATTTCGTGACCAGTAGCACTAGAGACATGGAAAGAAATGGGATAGCCTGAGGGACTGCATGGAAAAGAAAGGTTTTAATTTCTTTGGGTTGTTCAATATGAGGGGGAAAGGGAGATGGAAATTAGGATTTTGTGTGTGGTTGGGAAACCTAAGAGCTAGTTATCCAATTGTTGTGTGTTTTAGATTTGGCCTAGGACCCATCCTTGTAGATTCATAGCCCTGGCTCGAGGGTGACTTGTTGTTGAGATTAAATCAACAACAATGTATATGGTTGGGAGGAATGTCCTTGTTCTGTAGCAAATTGGTGAATGTTTACTTGCAAAGATAAGTGTTCTCTATGTTTTATGTACAATGTATTTTCCACTATGTATTTAATTATCTCTTAGATGTATTTACATGTGCATGCTTGTTGGTTATTTTTTGTGCATGAAAAACTGTTTATTTCTTTTATGCTCTAGCATGGATCTTGATTAATGCATGTAAGTCTTTCATGCTTCATTTTGAACGAATTATTATCATAATTTGAAATCGATTCAGAAGTGAGTTTTGGAGGTAGTGTGGTAGGCCTGTGTGAGGCTGGGTATGTTATAAACATCCTACACTCTTCATACATGGTTACTTTGGATTTATTCCGCTCCTTCGTATTAACTCAACCTTGTTCTTTGTCTTTTAATCATCACATTTTTTCCCCAATCTATATTTCCTTCACTTTAAAAATCCTGACAACAATGCCTCACAACATCGTCATCGAGGAAACAATGATCCAAGTAATCATTTGTATACCTTCTTACAAACTTTCAACGATAAAACTCCCCTTTTGCAAGTCCAATTCATAATCGACGAGGCATGCCAGGATTGGATCATGAAGCTAGGTCAACATGATTTCTTGTGCAGTCCCCATTTCCGGTCAAGTCATGTGACTTGTCTCGCTCCCACATGTGGCACACTCCTAGTCACAGTTTATTTTCAGCAAAATATTTCATCTTCAATAAAAAATTTAG
The DNA here is from genome assembly GCA_009831015.1 of Picea engelmannii. Classification (NCBI taxonomy): domain Eukaryota; kingdom Viridiplantae; phylum Streptophyta; class Pinopsida; order Pinales; family Pinaceae; genus Picea; species Picea engelmannii. Next base: position 287,388 of record ML786880.1, on the reverse strand, counting down.
GTGTACATCTACCCTCACCTCCACACATTGTCGATGACAACACTTTTCACACAGGTAACCGATGACCAATCTTTAACTCATCCTAGAGTTAAGATCAACCTAGAAATCACGAACTACTTCATGACCGTTATATCCAAACCATCCTCTACTTTGACCACACAGTTACAATAATCATCAATTTTATCTTCATGGCGCAAAAGTAAGCTAAGTACATAACCAAATGAATTTCAAGATCCTAAACTAACAAGTACAGAATTTAAGATTAACATCATTGATCATTGTAACATAATATACCTCAATTTATGCAATAAATTACTAATAAGTTATGATCCACAAAATGTCTAGTGATTGAATTGATAACCAAGGGCGTAATAGGATGATCAATAAATACCAAGTCTACTACCTAAGAAGGTGTAACTTGCGCACTCATCTAAAAAGTAATTAGTGCAAGTGATCACCATAACATACATTATCTACCCGCACATTAACTCTAGTTAAGAAGTTGAAGGTTTCAATTCTTACGGTTCAATCTTGTTCTTCTACTACATATTAACTAAAATAATACTATGATCATCCCATAGGTTGAAAAAACAATACTAGAACCCCTATATCTTGCATGATCTAAATTTAAACTATTTTCAATTTAACTAAGGTTGTTAATTGATACCTCATCATCAAAGTTACTCATAAGTTATATCTGTGCAATAATAGAATTAGAAACTATACGTCGATATCAACACCCTCCTTTCACTTTAACTATTATTTTTTAATGATGATTGTTGCATCTTGGTTTTTTTTATTAATTGGGTTGGTTGTCATTGATATCAACCCTTGAAGAAAGTCCGATAACGAATTCTAGTAGCATAAAGGTTTGGGTAATGGAACAAACTTTGTTTGATGTATAATGGTATGTTTGATATATTTGCATGTAAGAATATTCTAGATGGATAGTACATGTCATGCCATTTCTGGTGGTATGTGGAACATCACATAACTCCTCATGGTTTGATAGTTATGGCCTTATGAAGTTGAAGGACCCTCATATGATTGGCTTGAAACCCCAAAAGGTCAAAGAAATCAAAGTGCTTGCAAAGAATAAATTATTTAAATAATAAGGTGAAGTGAAAAAGTCAAAGATGATTATTTAAATAATAAAGTGAAGTGACAAAGTCAAAGAGGATTATTTAAATAATAAAGTGAAGTGAAAAAATCAAAGAGGATTATTTAAATAATAAAGTGAAGTGACAAAGTCAACGAGGATTATTTAAATAATAAAGTAAATATAGAACTTTCTAATTATGGAAAGTGGTTATAAGAAGGGTAACCTTAAAATGTGGAAAATGGGTTCAGTGGTCAAGTGGCTATTGGATACAAGGAAAAGTGGAAAATTGGGAAAAGTTGGACATAGGTGACTATGTGGACAAAGTAGCCTAGAAGATACTTCTAAGGAAGCTACTTGGAGAGTATAACTAAGAGGCAAGGCTCTTTCATTTTAATCACACTTGAGCATATTGAATATCTACAGGTGAATGAGGCAAACAAAGGATATCTAATCCGAATTTCAGAGGAAAGGTGAAGTAAAGAAGGTTGAAATTCAAGGGAGGATAAATTATTTTGATGATGTTTTCTAAGGTACATTATTTACATGTCATATCACCATTTTTGCAATAGAGTTTTTTAAAGAATGAGTCAGACCATCAAATTTGGAGGCCATTGAGAAAACATATCCAAGTAGCTTTGGTACAAATTTCAGCTTGTGGGTCTTTTCACTTTTAGAGTTACACTCCGTGGAAAATAGGGTTTGTGTCTAGTCTGGAAACTAGTCTAAAACCAGTGTCTCGGGTAACAACGTCATAACTTCCACATAACAGATCCAAATTCAGTAAGACAAAATGTGTTGGTTAGAGTAGAGTTTTTAGTATTCTTTGTAAAATTTTCAGATCCATACAACAAATATTCTGTGCGGGGCACTCTCTACAAGTTCGCTCTCTAGAATAAGCCATAATTCAACAAGTTATGTCATTTTTTCTATAACTCCTTTTTTGAGAGGTTCCAAGTAGTGGCACTTGGATGAATTACATAAAACACACTAAAGAAAATTGTGTACTATTTTGATATCTCTATTCATTACAGGTACATATTTATGATTATGTCAAGTTAGGGTTGTTGACTAAAGTAAAGTTTGATGAAAATGTTAGTCTCTTGTTATTAAAGTTAATGAAGGTTTGTAGGTTGAGGTATAGGTTGGTGCATGGTTGATGCACTTGTTTATGGTACAAGTTGATTACAGGTTGTTTGGTGCAAGTTGGTGCATTGTTGATGCACTTGTTTATGGTACAGGTTGACTACATGTTGATGCATGGTTCAGGTTATTGGTACATGTTTTTTGGTGCAGGTTGATTGGTTCAGGTTTAGAGAAGTATATCTCATAGTGATAGTGTGACAGTTGTTCCATCATTCTACTTATACGTCAAGGTAGTTGGAAGGGGAAAGGACATGTGGTTGTAGCCACCTTTTGGTTGTAGTCGAAGAACATAGGGGGTTGTAGCTTCCTTCTGGTTGTAGCTAGAGAATTCAGGAGTTGGAGCTTCCATCAGGTTATAGACTGGGAAACTAGGGAGTTGGAGCCTCCTTCCATTTGCAGCTGGAAAACAAAGGAATTTGGTGCTTCCAATGAATGTAATTCTTCAATACATATAAGAAAAAACATTGTGTGGTTTTCTCCCACTTTGGGTTTTCACGTAAAAACACTGGTGTATTGTCTATGTGTATGATTTGTCCATTTGTTCATTGTTTATTTACTCTACAAATATTGGATGATAATGCTACATTGATAGAGCACTTGCATTATATGATTAACAAGGATTACATTGCTCTATTACTAATCCACCCACCCTCTCAATAGTCCAACAATTGGTATTAGAGCGAGGTTCCTTCATAAATAAGTTGAACCACTGAAAGGTAGATCATGGAGAGCAACAACATGTATAAAAATGGAATACCATAGTTTGATGGACATAAGTATGCATTTTGTAGCAGAAGGATGAAGACATATATACAGGCACAGGGATTTGAAATTTGACAATCAATTGTAGATGGATACTGAACACCAGTAGTTCTGTTGACAAATGACAAAGAAGTAAAACTCGGTAAAAATTATTCCAAAGCCACAAATGCAGTTATGAATGGTCTTGGATAATCGGTATTCACCAAAGTTGCACATTGTAAATCCGCTAAATATATTTGGGACAAACTTCGAAATATGTATGAAGTAGATTCAAAAGTCGAAGAAGAAAAGTTTCAAACTTACAGAGGTCAGTTCGAACAACTAAAGATGAAGGAAGATGAGAATATTGCAACTTACATTTTACAAGTCGATGAAATAGTAAATGTCATCTTGGGATTGGAAGAAGAAATCAAAGAATCTGAAATTGTTCAAAAGGTACTAAGATATCTTCCTATGATATTTGACCCTAACATATCGGCACTAGAAGAAATAGCAGATCTAAAACTAATAATCATGGACGAACTACATTGAATCTTCACAGCATATGAAATGAGAATTGAACATAAAATTCCATATATCGACTAAGAAGCCTTCAAAGCATCCAAAAGGTAAAATAAAAGGGGAAAGAAAAAAGAAAACAAACATAGCAACAACAGTGACGTCTCAAAAGATGATGAAGAAGCGACCAACTTTGTCAGAAGATTGAACAAGGGAACCAACGACATGTATAGAGGTAAGATTCCTTTCATTTGTTTTAATTGTGATGGTATTGTTCATTTTGATAACAAATGTCTTCATAAGAAAAAGAGAAATGATGAAGGTTACTCAAATAGAAAACAAAAATAAAAAGGCAAAAGAACCACAAAGAAAGTTTTCAAGAAAATCTTATGCACCAAAGAAGACATCTCATCATCAGATGAAGATGAAGTCAATGACAGAGAGACATAAATATTTCTATTCATGGAAGTAGAAAACTCCGAAGAAGAATATGAAGAGGTCGAAGAAGAATATGAAGAGGCAGAAGTTGACTACCTAGAAGAATTGTTGTGTGCCATATAAGTCATCAGAAGAGAAAACAAGAAAAACAAGAAACTACAAGCAGAACTAGACAAGAAAGAAGACACTCAGGAACTAGAACAAATGATCACAAATTTAAAGGTTCAAATTGAAGAAGATAAAAGAATTGAAGAATCACTCAAATAACAACTATAAGGAAGAGACGGGATCATTGGAAATTTGGAAGAAGAAATTGTCACATTAAGAAAGGATCTTCAAAATAAAAATATCCAGAACAGCTCAAAAGTTTTGAATGACATTATCAACAGTCAAAAACCTCATCATGACAAGTCTGGACTTGGATACAATTAGACAAAACAGGGATCAAGCTCCAAAACAACAAAATAAGAAATATATCCAAAAAACTATGCAGAAACAATCAAAGTGGATAGGAAGGTCTACAAAGAAAATTACAAGGACACTCCTCCATGGAGAAGATTCATATTTCAGAATCAACGACCGAAAGAAATAGATAGGCCTCAGGAAGAATAAGGATTCATAAGAGTACCTCCTTTAAGAAGATATTCAACTCCCAGGTATCAAACTATCTTTTTTGGTTTATGTTATGTATGTAATAATTTTGGACATAAAGTTGTGAATTGTAGAGCTAACAACAGGAACATAAAAAACTTTGAAATTCATACACAAAAGGGTTATCCAAGAAGGCCTAGTGAAATATAAAGAAGACCTTACAACAAGTTTGAATCTTTGAGCATTGAAGTGGAATGCTACAAATGTAATAACTTTGGACACATTGCCAAATATTATAGAATGACAAGTCCTCCTAGAGAACCACAACAGAACAACAACAATCATAGATAGGAACCTCGGAAAAGGACATGGATAAGAAAGCCGAATCAGTATAGCAATGAAGAATGAACACTCTCTCTACAAGTTAAGAAGAAGAAACATGGTTGGTATGTTGACAGTGGTTGTTCAAAACACATGACAGGTGATAGGGACAATTTTCTTACATTAAGAAAGGAAAGAGATGGATCAATCTCCTTCGAAAATGATGATTCAACTAAAATCATTGGAAAAGGCACAGTTAGAATTGGGAACAAGAATACCAAGGAAGCAAATGTTATACTAGTAGAAGATATGAAACATAATCTTGTAAGTGTGAGTCAAATCTGTGACCAAGGTCATAAAGTTACATCCGATTCACAAAAGTGTGAGATAAGAAAAGAAGGTTCAGGTTAATTGATTGTAACAACTGCCAAAACTTCAAGCAACATATATGTATTAAGTGAAATTGAAAATGAAAAGTGTTGCCTAGGAAATGAAGATGAAAGTTGGCTATGACATAGAAGAATGGGTCGCATACATTTTGATAACCTTTTCAATGTCGAAAAAAGGGAAGCATCTAGAGAAATGCCCGAGATCATGAAACCAACCAACACTTTATGCAAGCATTGCCAACAAGGAAAGAAAACAAAGACCAGGTTTAAATCAAAAGAATATTCAATGACAAGACCACTAGAAATTGTGCATAGTGATCTAGTTGGACCAACTACAACAAAGGGTTTAAAAGTTGAGAAATACTTTATGTTATTATTTGATGATTATACAAGAATGAATGTAGTTTTTTTTCTCAGGTGTAAGTCAGAAGCTTTTGAAAAATTCAAGGTCTACAAGGAAATAGTTGAAAATGAAATGGATTAAAAAATCAAATTCTTGAGATATGATAATGGAGGAGAGTTCAATTCAAAGGAATTTATGGACTATTGCAGTAGGCATGGAACAAAAAGGAAATTATCTGTTGCTAGGACACCTCAACGAAATGGAGTTGTTGAAAGAAAGAACAAGACAGTACATGAAATGGCTCGAACAATGCTAATGGATTCCAAATTGATAGATATCTTTTGGAAATAGGGAATGCATACAACAGTTCACATTCAAAATAGAGTAATTCTCAGAAACAACACTGAAAAAACTCCCTACGAGCTATGCAAAGGAAGACCGACAAATGTGAAACACTTCATAGTTTTTGGAAGCAAATGCTACATCAAAAGAGAATATGGAAGAATGGGTAAGTTTGACTCTCATGTGGACAAAGGAGTACTTGTTGGTTACTCAAGTACAAGGAAAGCATACAAGTGTTACAACCTAATATTTAAAAAAGTTGTGGAAAACATCAACGTAACAATTGATGAAACGGGTAGACAGTAATTAAAGGAAGAAGAAAATGAATCAATGGAACAAATTTACGAAGAAGAAACAAAAGATAAAAAATAAGTAGAAGGGGAAGATGAAGAGGATCTGACAGAAGCAGAAGAGCAAGTTCAACAAGTGCCTCCAAAGACACATAGCAGACGAGTACAAAAGAATCATCCTTCAGATCAGATTATCATAAACAAAGATGCAAGAGTTGAGACTAGAAGAAGAATTCGTTCACCAAAACAAACACACCTAGCACTCTCATCTACGATTGAACCAACCTGTTTTGAAGAGGCCAATAAGGATGAATTTTGGAATAAGTCCATGGATGAAGAATTGGATCAAATAGAGAAAAATGACACTTGGGAATTGGTTCCAAGACCAAAGGATAAAAATGTGATCGACACAAAGTGGGTATACAATAATAAATCGAATGAAGATGGACAAGTTACAAGGAACACAACTAGATTGGTATGTAAAGGATATGCACAGGTTGAAGGAATCGACTTTGAAGAGAAATTTGCCCCAATTTCCAGAATGGAAGCAATATGATTGATTTTAGCTTATGAGTGCTCCAAAAATATTAAAGTGTATCAGATGGATGTAAAATCATCACTTCTGAATGGGGAACTTGAAGAAGAAGTCTACATTGAACAAACAGAAGGATTTAAAGTTGCTAGAGAACGTGGATTATGTCTGTAAATTAAAGAAGGCCTTGTATGTTCTAAAACAAGCTCGTAGATCATGGTACTCTATACTAGATAAATATCTATAGCAGGAAGGGTTCAGAAAAGGAAGTGCAAACAACAACCTCTACATCAAGGTAACTCAAGATAGTATTTTACTAATTGAATTTTATGTTAATGATATGATTTTTGGAAGTACTAATGACAAGTTAAGACAGAAATTTGCAAAGGACACATAGAATGAATTTGAAATGGCATTACTTGGAGAACTATCCTTCTTTGTAGGTCTTCAGATACGCCAAAGAAACTAAGGAATTTTTATTTCTCAAACCAAGTATATTAGAGAAATGCTAAAGAGGTTCGAAATGGAAGATTGGAAACCAGTTATCACTCCCATGCAAACCAGTTGCAAGTTTCCCAAAGATGATGAATCAAAGTCTACAGATCATAGGAAATACAGGTCAATGATTGGTAGCCTACTATATGTGACAACATCCAGACCAGATGTAATGCAGGCAGTTGGACATGTGACACGATTTCAAGCAGCACGAAAGGAATCACATGTATTAGTAGTGAAGAGGATTTTCAGATATCTCAAAGCAACAAAAGAGTTTGGATTATGGTATCCAAAAGGAAAGGATCTATCAATTATTGCCTACACAAATGCAAATTGGGTAGGTTGCATTGATGACCGACGAAGCACTAGTGGAGCAGTGTTCTATTTGGGTGAGTCTTTAGTATCATGGATAAAAAAGAAACAATCATCAATATCTTTATCTACATTCGAGGGAGAGTATATTGCAGCAACAACATGTTGTACACATGTTCTATGGATTAAACAAACTCTGACAGATATACAGGTTGAGTATCATGAGCACATTCCAATATATTGTGATAATACAAGCACCATCAGTATCTCAAAGAACCCGGTGATGCTCTCCAAGAAAAATCACATTAAATTAAAGTATCACTTTCTATGAGAACAGGTTGCAGAAAAGAACATCAAAGTTGAATATCTGTGCACAAAAGAACAAGTGGTAGACATATTTACAAAACCTCTTCCACGGGAAGCCTTTGAGTATCTTCGCCAAAGACTTGGCGTTATTACTACTCCAAAATTAATGATTTTGAATGATTATCTTAAATGTCTTATATGTACATGAGGAATCACCATAAAGAGGATAGATCAGGTTGGGAGATCAGAAAAGTCACTTAGGGGGAGAAACCCCGAATGGAAAGATACCTTTGTCATTGATGACAAAGAGGGAGAGATTTGTCAGATGGAGAGGACAAAGGCATGTTTCTAGGTGGAGCATTGGTAACATAGATGAATGCATGGCTCTAAGGGGAGCGTGAGTGGTATGATTTCAGAATTGCATCAGAGTGTTTCCATCAATGCCAAAGGGGGATATTGTTGATTAATTGGGTTGGTTGTCATTGATGTCAACCCTTGAAGAAAGTCCGATAGTGAATTCTGGTAGTAAAAAGGTTTGGGTAATGGAACCAAGTTGTTTTGATGTATAATGGTATCAATTTTGATATATTTGCAGGTAATACTATTCTATATGGATAGTACATTTCATTCCATTTCTGGTGGTATGTGGAACATCACATAACTCCTCACGATTTGAGAGTTATTGCTTTACGAAGTTGAAGGACCCTCATATGATTGGCTTGAAACCCCAAAAGGTCAAAGAAGTCAAAGTGCTTGCGAAGAAGAAATTATTTAAATAATAAAGTGAAGTGACAAAGTCAAAGAGGATTATTTAAATTATAAAGTGAAGTGACAAAATCAAAGAGGATTATTTAAATAATAAAGTGAAGTGACAAAGTCAAGGATGATTATTTAAATAATAAAGTAATAGAGAACTTTCTAATTATGGAAAGTGGTTAAAAGAAGGTTAACCCTAAAATGAGGAAAATGGGTTAAGTGGTCAAGTGGCTATTGGATACATGGACAAGTGGCAAATTGGGAAAATTTGGACATAGGTGACTATGTGCACAAAGTGGCAATAAGAGGCAAGGCTCTCTCATTTTAATCAAACTTGAGAATATCGAATATCTAAAGGTGAATGAGGTAACCAAAGGATATCTAAGCCGAATTTCAAAGGTAAGGTGAAGTAAAGAAGGCCGAAATTCAAGGGAGGATAAATTCTTTTGATGATTCTTTCTAAGGTATGTTATTTAATGTCATCTCACCATTTTCACAATAACTTTTTTTCTAGAATGATTCAGACCGTGAAATTCGAAGGTCATTGAGGAAACATATCCAAGTAGTTATGGTGCAAATTTCATCTTATGGTTCGTTGTATTTTAAGATTTACACTCCGTGGAATATAGGGTTTTTGGCTAGTCCTGAAACTAGTCTAAAACAAGTGTTTCGGGTAAAAATGGCATAATGTCTTCATAACATATCCAAATTTAGTAAGACCAGATGTGTTGGTTAGAGTATAGTCTATAGTATTCTGTGTAAAATTTCCATATCCATACAACAAATATTCCATGCGGGGAATTCTCTACAAGTTCGATCTCTAGAATAAGACATAATTCAACAAGGTATGCCATTTTTTCTATAAGTCCTTTTCTGAGAGGTTCCAAGTAGTGACATCTGGAGGAATTGCATAAAAGAAACTTAAGAACATTATGTATTATTTTCATAACTTTATTCATTACAGGTACATAGCTATTATTATTTCAGGTTAGGGTTGTTGACCAATCCAAAACTAGTCATGTGAAACTAAAGAAAAGTTTGATGAAAATGCTAGTCTCTTGTTGTTAAAGTAAAGGAAGGTTTGCAGGTTGAGGTACAGGTTGGTGCATGGTTGGTGCATGGTTGATGCATTTTTTTATGTTACAAGTTGATTATAGGTTGTTAGGTACAAGTTGGTGCATGGTTGATGCACTTGTTTATGGTACATGTTGATTACAGGTTGATGCATGGTTCAGGTTATTGGTACATGTTGTTTGGTGCAGGTTTATTGGTACATGTTTACAGCAGTATATCTCACAGTGATAGTGTAACAATGGTTCCATAATTCTACTTATACATCAGGGCAGTTGGACGAGGCAAAGACAAGTGGTTGTAGCCACCTTCCGGTTGTAGTCAGGGAACATAGGGGGGTATAGCCTCCTTCTCGTTGTAGCCAGAGAATTGGGGAGTTGGAGCTTCCCTCAGGTTATAGCCTAAGAAACTAGGGGGTTGGAGCCTCTTTCCAGTTGCAGCTGGAAAACAAAGGAAGTTAGTGCTTCGAATGAATGTGATTTTTCAAGACATATAAGAACAATCATTTTGTGGTTTTCTCCCACTTTGGGTTTCCACGTAAAAACAATGGTGTACTGTGTATGTGTATGATTGTTCATTTGTTCATTGTTTATTTACTCTGCAAATATTGGATGATAATGCTACATTGATATAACACTTGCATTATATGGTTAAAAAGGATTAAATTTATCTATTGTTGATTCACCCCCCCTCTTAGTAATCCAACAAGTTTCACCTAATATATGATTATGCAATGGATAAAGTAGAAATTACATTCCACCAAATTTAAAGGAAACCCACTATAATTACAAGTCACAGGTCCAACAATGAAGTAGGTCTTCAGCAAGAATAAAAATTGCCCAAACATTTGGGGAAAAAGTGTTAGGTTTCCCTTGGTCGAATGTTTTACAAGGAAAGAACGCAAGAAGAGAAATTTTAAAAGGGAAAAAAGGTTCTCTCATAAAATAAGGAGGTTTGATTCAAATAAGGATTATCCATAATAGTGTGTAAGGCACCTGACATTAATCCTTCAATCGTGAAGACATATTTCATACTTGCTTGACCATTAGTGTGGTGAACTGATGTAGGTTTCATTTTCCAAGCACACTTTTTTTAAGGAATTAAGACTTAATTGTACTCAATTAATTTAGGAAATATGACATCAGAAGAGGCCACTCGATATAAAACAACAAAAGGACAAAGGTTCTTTATGCCAAAAATGAAAGAGGTTTTATCCCCACGATCTTACCTCATATTTCCTCCATTAATAAATAGGGATGGCAGAAGTTGTAGTTTTGGACATGCCATAAATTAATAGATCAAGGCATGCCATGATTTTTCCCAATGCATTCCCCTGACCTCAGATGGTATGAATATATATAAATTGTCCCCATGAAATGTTAATCTAGATCCATCTGGACGAGGATAGAGTTTAGCTAGTAAAAAGGACACTAAAAAGGTCGTACCAATCTATTTAAAGATGGAAGAGTGCAAGTGTAACCCTTCACTTCATCAAAATAGTGTTGGGTAGGAAAGCTACTAGTTTTCCTTCTTCAGGGAAACCAATATGCATGTAGGACCAAAAGTTTTAACACTAGAATATTTCAATGGAAGGACATTCAATGTGACATCCTAGCTTATTAATATTAAATGAAAAGTGGTTTGACAGATAGAGGCTCCAAGAGATGGCCAATGCGTCCAAGCATGGTCCTCGGGCAGATGAGTTTGATGAGGTTGGTTAGTGGTGAGCTAGCTCCGCATGAAAGGTTCCCTAGGATCCTTCCATCGAAGGATGAAGCATCTTGAGCTACCTCCACTGCTCACATATTTATCATGAACATGCTCACATTAATAGGTGTCAATATGGGAATGAATCCAACAAATTCCATTCAACCACCAGCAAAATTCAAGCACGCAGGTAGAGGTCACTCATAGTTCATATTTTTTGGTAAACATGACAAGGAAAAGAAAAATTCGGAAGAGTGATCTCTCTCTATGGATTGGTTTAGAATCCCAGATACCCAAACCAAGTGTGAGCAGTTATTAATTAGGAATCAAGCAATCAACATGTGCATTTTAATAATTTACTAGGTCGATCCCACTAATCATTGGAAGGAGTATGATGGTGAAGGGAGCCCAATTGTAAATAGTCCTTCACTACATAGAATTTCTCTTTGAGAGGCATATAGGAACCCACATTATTACAATATGTTTTTAATAATTATTATAATCCCATTAACAACCAGAATTTCATCCACCAGGTATAAATATCAGAAATAAGTTCATACTCCAATTGGATTACAATAAAAATTACAAATTAACTAACAATCAATTACCAAATACCGTAGATAGAAGATCAATATTGTCTAAGAAGATCCACACACTAGAAGACTTTGTGCCACACCCTCCTTCGCCTGATAATCATTTAGACTTCGCTAGTGCCTCCCAACCAACGCTAGGGGTACTCTTCTTCCCCCTTAGCCCCCCGAGCCGCAAAGGGACCGCACACCCACAAAACTAGAAAAATAATCTATCTCCTAGATTTTGTCACAAGTTAAAGGCACCACTTTCCCTCAAGTTGGGTATCCCAACTCTCACAAGTAAAACCAGTTGTTATACCAAGATTTTCCTCACCCTATGCAATATTGCACAGAGGACCTTTTTCCATTTCCCTATGCAGGATTTTCATCCCTTTTTGAAAATCCCAGAGCTAAAAATACATTTTTTCCACATGTACGCACCTTGCCTACTATACATCATGCGTATACACAGGTTTCGCCACTACAACCCATGTACATTGGGATTTGTGCCCAAAAATGAAAAAAGGTGTCAAGTTTCCATGTTACAACATGAGATCTATGATCCTTAGCTTTGCATATACTAGAAACATTATGAATTGTCCCTTCAGTTCCATTTGAAGGCTATACATAGGCCAATTCCAAGCTATGGAAAAGAGGAGAAAGAATTCAAATTTGAGAGAAACGTTACTCTAGAGAAATTATTCACTACATATTGAGTCTACATCTCTTTGTCCTTTAAGTTTGAACACAGTGTTTATCCCCCAAGCTCTTCCCTTATTGATTGATAACTTCATTGTATCTCTTCTATGAGCTTGACTTTGGTGGAGGATTGAAGTGGTGGAGGCCCATCTAGAAGGAACTTAGTTTCTCGGTTCTGAACCATGCCGACACGGAAGTCTGTAATTTTTTACTTCAGTGATCATGGGAGATTAGATTTTACTCCATTGTATACAAATATCTTCAGATTGATTTTGAGACTAGTTCTACTGGGCCTTTTTCATGACTATGCCAACCTTTGGCATGTAAGCACATTTGTATTTTCCTATTCATGGCCATGGACAGTTGTTTGGTATTTTTTCACATGGATCTGCAGTGTAATTCAAATTGGAAGCCATGTATGCAAAGTCAATGCATAATTTAATGAGCAACTAGTTCTTCTAGTTGGTTCCCCATCACTCCACTTCTGGGTTTTTATAATGTATTTCGGCCATTGCAGATACTCCTCTGACCTCACACATTAGGGTGCATCTGTTATAGAAATATTTTCCTCACCCTATGCAATATTGCACATAGGGCATTTTTCCATTTCCCTATATAGGACTTTCATCCCTTTTTGCAAATCCCAGAGCTAAAAAAACATTTTTTCCACATGTACGCACCTTTCCTACTATACAACATGTGTATATGTAGGATTCCCTAGTACAACCTGTGTACATCAAGATTTGTGCCCAAAAATGAAAAATGGTGTCAGGTTTCCATGTCACGATAGGAGATCTATGATCCTTGGCCTTCCATATACTAGAAATGTTCCGACTCGACCCTTCTGTTCCATTTGAAGGATATAAATGGGCCAATTCTAAGCTATGGAAAAGAGGAGAAAGAATTTAACTTTGAGCGCAAAGTTACTCTCGAGAAATTATTCACTTCATCTTGATTCTGCATCCCTTTGTCCTTTAAGTCTGAACACAGTGTTCATCCCCCAAGATCTTCCCTTATTGATTGAGAACTTCATTGTCTCTCATCTATGAGCTTGCCTTTGGTATAGGATTGAAATGGTGGAGGCCCAGCTGGAAGGACCTTAGTTTCTCAGTTCTGAACCATGCCGACACGAAAGTTTGTAACTTTTTCACTTATTCTGATCATATATTAATAGAAATACTATTTTCCCGTCCAATTTATATCTTGTAAATATTTGAATTATTATTCCATGCACATATTTTCTATGTATATTAATGGATTATTCTATTAAATGTGCTAACATCATATATTATCACCATATGTTTTCTTTGCTTGGTTGTTGAGGACTAGTTGCAGGTATATTTCTTTGGGTCAAGTGCTCAACGGTGGACTTCATAGAACGTTTGGACGAGGTAGGCCTTTTATCTTTTCTCACTAGCATATTTGTTTATATAGCATACTTGAGAATATCGTTGATTTCTGCAGTCATTTCCTTCTGTTGTGCTTTAACCCTGGCCATAGAGAGATTTTACCTCATAACACCAATAATAAATTTTGCAACATAACTTTACCCATAACCACCAAGATCCATTTCTCCTCTCAACCATTTGTTTTATAGAATTTCCCCATAACACATCCCCACTTGCACAATTAATTTGATCTTTTTCATTTAAATAATTTAGAATTATTTCCCCCTTACACTTGTCACCCTTTTCCCAAGTTGCACAAGTAAATCCACATTTTATTTCAATAAAATTCAATTTACTCACCCATCCTAAAAGCACTCCTTAAATCACTCCTAGTTGTCTCTTTATTCCTCTTATTTCCAATTAATTACCGACGCATTACTAAATATAAGTTGAGTTAAAATAAGAGTCTTCTCTTAGTTAAACTAGTGGTAGTTATACTCTAGATTCCCTTTTATGCGTGCACATATTCTTTCATGCTTTAATAATTTCTTATCTTACATTTCAATTTGGTATTTTTTTGCACATAAGTGTATTAACTCAATCTTTAGGTTTAATTCATATTTCTTAATTTCTTAAATTTATTTACCTCTTTCCTATTTTACTTTATTTATAATTTGGTTTTAGTATTCTCACCAAACTTAGACTTAGGATTAATTTGAATAGTCTTAGACTTAATATGGGGTTACAATAACTAAATTCATTCTTTAATTAATTAATTAATTAATTAATCTGTTAGTGGTCAAGATTTTATAAGGATTAATTATTTGCTCAAATTTTTCTAGGCCACCTAGATTCATTAGTTTCAAGTTTTAATTCCACGATGTGCCCGTCAAGATGCACTCCATACTCGAAGGGTGCCACTCTCCTTTGACTGGTTTTGGTAATTTTCCAACCCATGGAGTCATCACTCCATTTGGGTGACCTTGTGAGAGACTAAGGGCTTATAAGGAATAAGGATCCTACCTTATTGCACGCCCCTTAGAAATATCCGTGAGCAACTGTCTCAATCTACCCTCACAACATCGTGGATATATCAAACTAGGAAATCATTAACATACAATCTGAGCCACGGCGGGAGTGCTACACCTATCCCTCAATATATGCTCTATGTTCATGGCCCCTTCCTTATGTGAGTTAGATTAGCAAGCAATCGTCAGCCTGCATCCATCAATGAAACACTATCAATGATCCATATACAAAATCATACTATAATCGATCATATGTGACACATGCATAAATGAAATACTCAAACCAATACAATCCACTCCATGACTCAATCCGGAGTACAAGGAGATCCATTAATGCCATCGACATCCACACTCTGTCAATGTCCTGCACACTCAGGGAAAACTTGTTAATAACATCTGTCAATACGCATATATCAAATAACATTAAATCATAATCCATCAACATCATCATAAGAATCCATAAGTGAAAGAATAACCATGTACTATAACCGTATCACTTGCACGCAAGTCTCCTCAAGGATACATCGATAACATGTGCTCGCAAGAGTGGGATGTTACATACACCCCCTCTTGTTTTAAACTTCATCCCGAAGTTGTACAGTATATAAAATGCAATAGTAAAAGTATCTAACAAGATCTATATGTGTAATCTATCCAATAAGTAAGAAATTGTCGGCGCATATCATATACGTCCTCCCAGGTAACCAAGTGTGGACTATAATTGTCCCACTGGACCTTGATCTGATTGATTATTCGACGTCGTAGTTGTCGAATGCAATGGTCCAAAATGAAGATTTCTCAACCGTGAGTTCACCCTCATCTGACACCTACAAGGAACTCATGTCAATCACATGTGTAGGATCACTAACATAATGTTTCAAAACAGATACATGAAAAGTATTGTGCATACGCCTCAAAGAATGAGGCAAGGCTAGTCGATAGGCCATGGGTCCTTTTCTTCCCACAACCTCGAAAGGTCCTGCAAACCTA
Organism: Picea engelmannii; assembly: GCA_009831015.1. Lineage (NCBI taxonomy): Eukaryota > Viridiplantae > Streptophyta > Pinopsida > Pinales > Pinaceae > Picea > Picea engelmannii. Next base: position 271,313 of record ML786880.1, on the reverse strand, counting down.
GGATATATTTTAGCACCCTTTCCGAACTTGATCGAACTTTCGTGCGATTTGACTCGCAAGAATACTTGATCACCAACTTCATAATTGTGATCGACGCGATGTGCATCAACATAACTCTTCTGCCGATACTATGCTTCTTTTATTCCTTGTCTTATCGTTTGAATTTTCTCTTCCATTTCTTGGATCGCTTCTGTTCTACCGGGATCCTATCCTCAAGTCGATCATAGCTCAATGGCATCTGACATGGTCTCCCGTAAAGAAACTCAAATGGTTCCATCTTAATGGTACCTTGATAGTTGTTGTTCTATGAAAACTCTACCAGTGGAAAGAAATCTTACCAACGCTTTTGTTGGTCCATCACATACATACAAAACATATCTTCCAAAATGTGGTTCATTCTTTCTGTTTTCCCATCGGTCTCAGGGTGATATGCGGTACTAAATTTTAGTTGCATTCCCAATGCCTCTTGGAAACTAGTCCAAAATCGTCCTATAAACATCGATCCTCTATCGTATTTGATCCTTTTTTGCATGCCATGCATTCTTAAAATCTCGTTCACAAAATCTCTAGCTATCTCTATTCCTTGGTACATCGTACGCATAGGAATAAAATGTCCACTCTTTGTCAGAGTGTCAACTACCACAAAAATCAAGTCGTTCCTCCTTGCCGTCAGCAGTAATACAACAATAAAGTCCATTGAAGTGAAGTCCCATTTCGATTATGGAATAACATATGGTTGTATTAATCTTGTTGGACGTTTATGTTCAGCCTTCACTTGTTGACATTCTAGACATATCTCCACATAGCTAACTATGTCCGCCTTCATTCCTTTCCAGAAGAATAGGTCTTGAGGTCTGCCCTCATCTTCGTGACTCCTCGATGAGCCATGTACACTGCTCTATGAGATTCGTGTAAGATCAACTTCTCAATTCATCGTTAGGTAGTACATAAATACTTTTATTGTGCCTCACCAATCTATCATTGTCCAAAGTATAACCTTCAAACTTTGGTACCATCACGGTGTCTTGTTCGATATTTTCCTTAATCTCCTTATACCACTCATCCTCGAAATGTATAGTTAGAATCGTTTCTCGAAAATTATTCTAAATAGGTATCAACGATAATATGGATGGTCTCTGACTCAATGCATATTCCACTCTTTTAATTGTTCCTTTGATGAAAGTAATCTCGACATCATATTCGCTAAGCAATTTTGACCAACACCTTTGTCCCGCGTTCAAGTCACTATGTGTAAATATGTGTTGCAATCCACAGTGACCTGCTTTTAGTTTGAATTTCCATCCAATAAAATAGTATCCACACTCTCAATGCATACACAATAGCTAATAACTCCAAATCATGTGTGGCGTAGTTCTCCTCATACATTCTCCATTTCCTTGAAATGTAAGTGGTCACTCAACCGTCTTGCATCAAGACTCTACCTCAACCTTCCTTGGATGCGTCTATGCATACCAATAATTCCTTGTCCATGTCAGGGACCTTTAGTATCGGCACTGTCATCAATAGCCCCTTGATTCTTTGAAATGCTTCTGCGCACTTCTTGGTCCATACAAACATCTTTTTTTTCTTTTTCAATTTCGTGATCAGATTTTCTATCTTCGAAAAACCTTTGACGAACCATTGGTAATATCCTACTAAACCCATAAGGTTGCATACTTTTGGTACATTGGTTGGCGCATTCCATTCCATAATATCCTCTAACTTCACTGGATCAAAAACAATGCCTTCGTCGGATATAACATGCCATAAGTAATGAATCCTCGATTGGTAAAAGGAGCATTTCGATAATTTTCCGTATATTTTTTTTTTCGCGTAAACACTGTAGAACTAATCTTAAATGTTTGCCATGTTATTCTTTCATATGAGAATGTATCAATATGTCATCAATGATTACTTGAATGAACTTTTCCAGGTATTCACAGAACACCTCATTCATCAAGCTCATGAATACCCTGGGGAATTTTTCCATACAAATGGTAAAACGATAAAGTCATAATGTCTGAACCTCATCTTGAATGCGATCTTAGGAATATCTTCCTCTTAATTTGTAACTAATGATAACCTGATCTTAGTTCAATCTTTGAAAACACCGTCACAACTTTCATTTGATCAAACAAATCATCTATTCTTGGAAATGGATACTAGTTCTTGATCCTTTCCTTGTTCAATTGATGGTAGTCAATACAAAGTCCCCATGACCCATTCTTCTTTCTTATGAAAATAATAGGCACACCTCAAGGTGACAAACTTGGACATATAAGTCTCGGGTCCAACAACTCCTTTAGTTTCCTTTTCAACTCTTGTAACTTAGGCATTGACATCCGATAAGACACACTTTCTATCGGTTCAGTTCCAGGTTTCAAGTTGATGGTAAACTCCAGCTCTCTTTCGAGTGACAAACCTGGTAACTCTTCTAGAAACACGTCTGCAAACTCTTGTACTATTGGAAGGTTTTATAATCATTCTTCCTCACCCTTTTTTTTAGTGCTAACATTGCATATAGCTTGCATCCCTTGTGCATGCTCTTCTATAGATATAGGGAAGAAATGATCCTCAACGACACTCCCTGGTTTCTTCCTACAATCACTCTTCTCTACCCCTCATCATTGGTCAAACTCAATGGTTTTGTATTAGAGTTGAGTATCACATCATGCAATTCCAACCAATCCATACCGATCACGATGTCATATGATCCTAAGGTCATGACATATAGGTCGGACTTCGTTACAAAATCTCCCAAGTTAATGAGACAGCCTGCAACCTTTCCTCCAACCTTCTGTTTGGCACCGGAAGCCATTTCTATGTATCTAAACTCTTCCTACTCGACTGCATTTACCTTAATTCTTTTCATTGTTGTACTAGAAATAAATCTCTTTGTAGCACCTGGATCTATCAAAATACTAAAGGTTTGGTCGGTGATGGTACCTGACATTTTGAGCATAGTGGACTGGTGCCCGGCTTGATGGTTATTCACCATTGCATGAATCCTATGGGCCTTTCCAAAATCTCCAACTATAGTGTGTCTCGTTGACCCAGCCTCTCTGGCCTTCTCAACCAGACAGTCTTTTTGGTGATGTGTCTCTCCACACGTCCAAAATTTGGTCTTTGGTCCAGTACTCCTGGTCCCCGAAGTAGAAGTTGTTGGCCTACAAATCTAATTTCTTGGTATGTTCCTGCTAAACAAGCCTAAACTAGTATTCCTGCGGGAGACACCATTTCTTATGTGATGGTTCCCTATAGGGAGTCCCCCACTAAGGATCCAGTCTTCATGGTGTCAAGAAAATGGATCCTCTCAATGTATATCGATACTGTAATGTAGTTATGGAAAGTTTTTGATGTTTTTGTGCATCTGACATCGTGTGTCAAGTTGGTCTTGCTGGAGTCCTACCCTTTCCCCCATTGGTTATCTTTTCCTCAGTTATGCGGGCCTTATAGACTGCATCGTACAATGTCTGAGGAATTATGATCCTCACCTTCACACGAATGTTGAATTTAAGGCTGAACACAAACTTCTTGACTTTTAGCTTCTCGGTGTTTAGATGTGGAGTGTACCTAAGAATCTCCATGAATCGGTCCTCATACTTAGGCATCGTATGACCACCTTGTCATAAGGAATTGAACTCATTGAGTTGGCGCTCAATGAATTCCTCTGACAAATACCTTTCCCATGAAACATATGCAACGACCATGTTTAGTTGAGACAGGAGCGTCTTCCACCATAGAAGATCACTCCCCTTCAGCTGGAAGACTTCCATGCAGACCTTCATGTGGGAGGTGTAGGTGAGAAGTCCAAAGCACATCGCCATTTTCTCCAACCATGCCTCAATGACTGAGCCGTCCATGGCACCCATGAATTCAAGAAACTTAACCTTCTCGAGTTCTCTATGAATGCTACTATTACGAGTTGGAGGGCACTGTGAACCCTCAGTGGGTACAGGTGCCCTGGCCTCATCTCTTTCTAGTTGGTTAGACAAGGCCTATTACATCCACTAGAAGGACTTCATCAAACCAACCACATCCCCCATTGCAACCTTCTCTTACCCAATGACTTGTTCGTCTCCTTGGGGGTTAGACCCATCTGTCACAGATGCTACTGGAGGCGTCACACCTCTTCTCCTAGCATCACATCATCTACCTCCACATTATCCTCTAACTATGATTACCGTAAGGACAATTTCAATTTTAATTAGCAATACGTTATTAATCAAAAGTTTTATACAATGGAAGGCATAATGATCCCAAGTTGTAGGGTTGAACCCACTCTAATACCATATGTAACGACCCCTCTGTTACGACAACGAAGATCGATGTACAATAGGTAAAAAAAAAAATTATTAGGAAGTTAACATCGTCACATAATTTATAGCAATGCAATATCATGCAACAACATAATTAAAAGTGACACATGATCAACACATAAAAATAAATAGCGACACATCATGATTAATCAATGCAAAATTGAATTCACCAAGTTCATCTGAAATAAACATCATTATCGACCAATCATCATTTATCAAAGGAAACTACCTACCCAACCTATCCTTCATGGTTAGGACCTCCAAGACACATAAGCAATGCTCAATTCTAGGATTCATCCTATTTATTTTGACCACTTAAGGTCTAAGGGCTGGCGATTATTCTCAGGAACAACGAGGTGTCTAAATCCCACTAAGCCATTCCAACTGAATATCAACTAGATCAATCAATCAACTTAATCATCAATTATTCAAGGCGCAATGGTAACCTAATTACTTATCAATCATACATCAACATTTATTTCATGGAATGCGAGTAATCTAATTACTTAAGTAATCACAGATCAACATTATTCAAGACGCAAGAGAATCTATTTACTCAATCAATCATACATTGACATCATTTTAATGGCGCAAGAAAAATCATCAATTTTATCTTCATAGCACAAAAGTAAGCTAAATACATAACCAAATGACTCTCAAGATCCTAAACTAACAAGTATGGAATTTAAGATTAACATCATTTATCATTGTAACATAATATACCTCAATTTAGGCAATAAATTACTAATAAGTAACAAACCACAAAAAGTATAGTGTTTGAATTGATAACCAAGGGCGAAAGAGGATGATCAATAAATACCAAGTCTACTACCTAAGAATGTGTAACTTGCACACTCATCTAAAAAGTAATTAGCACAAATGGTCACCATAACTTACATTATCTACTGCACATTAACTCTAGTTAAGAAGTTGAAGGGTTGAATTCTTACGATTAAATCTCCTTCTTCTACTTCGCCATTAACTAAAATAATATTATGAGCATCACGTAGGTTGACGAATCAATACTAGAACCCTTATATCTTGCATGATATAAATTTAAACTATTTTCAATTTAACTAAGGTCGTTAATTGATAACTCATCATCAAAGTTACTCATAAGTTATATCTGTGAGAGAATAGAATTAGAAACTATACCTCAATATCAACACCCTCCTTTCACTTTAACTATTATTGTTTAATGATGATTTTTTCATCTTAGTTTCAGCTAAGATATGACTATGCAATAGATAAAGTAGAAATTACATTCCACCAAATTTGAATGAAAACCACTATAATTACAAGTCACACCCAGCATTGAAGCATGTCTTTAGTGAGAATAAAAATTGCCCAAACCTTTGGGGAAAAAGCGTTAGGTTTCCCTTGGTAAAAGTTTTTACAAGGAAAACACGCAAGAAGAGAAATTTTAAAAGGGAAAAGGGTTCTACGATTAAATAAGGAGGTTCGATTCAAATAAGGATTATCCACAACAATGCCTAAGGCAAGTGCCATTAATCCTTCAACCGGTAAGACATCTGTCATACTCGCTTGACCATTAGCGTGATTAAATGACGCAAGTTTCAGTTTCCAGAAGGACGAAGGTTCTTTATGCCAGAAACGAAAGAGGGTTTATCCCCACGATCTTACCTCGGATTTCCTCGAAGAAGAAATAGGGATGGTGGAAGTTGGAGTTGTGGGCACGCCATAACTTCAGAGATCAAGGCATGCCGTGATTTTTCACAACGCATGCCCCTGACCTCAGATGGTACACATATATATAAATTCGCCCAGCGAAATGTTAATTTAGATCTATCTCGACGATGACAAAGTTTATCTAGTAATAAGGGCGCTAAGAAGGTCGTACTAATCTATCTGAAGATGGAAGGGTGCAAGCGTAACCCTTTTCTTCATCAAGACAGTGTTGGGCGGGAAAACTACTAGTTTTTCTTCTTCAGGGAAACCCATACGCACGCAGGACCAAAAGTTTTAACACTGGAAGAGTTCAATGGAAGGACATTCAATGCCGAAGCCTAGATTATTATTATTAAAATGAAAAGTGGTTTGACAGTTAGAGATTCCAGGAGATGGCCAATGTGTCTAAGCATGGTCCTCGGGAGGATGAGTTCGACAAGGTTGGTTAGTTGCGAGCTAGCTCCGCATGAAAGGTTCCTTAGGATATCTTCATCCAAGCATGAAGCAACTAGAGCTACCTCCACTGCTCACGTGTTTAGCATGCACATGCTCACATTAATAGGTGCCAGCGTGGGAAATGGGTCCAACGAATTCCATTCAACCACCGGGTAAATTCAAGCACGCAGGAAGAGGTCACTCATAGTTTAGATTTGGTGGTAAACTGGACCATAAAAATAAAACTTCGGAAGGCCGATCTCTCTCTGTGGACTGGTTGGGAATCCCAAATATCAAGACCGAGTCTGAGCAAGTCTTAATCAGGCGTCAAACAATCAACAAGTGAATTTTAATAATTTACCAGGTCTATCCCACTAATCAGTGGAAGCAGTGTCATGGCGAAGGGAGCCCAGTTGTAAATACTCCTTCACTACATAGAATTTCTCTTTGAGAGGCATATAGGAACCCACATTATTACAAAATGATTTTAATAATAATTCTAATCCCATTAATAACCAGAATTTCGTCCACCAGTATATATATCCAAATAAGTTCATACTCCAATCGGATTACAATAAAAAAATATAATTAACTAACAATCAATTACCAAATACCGTAGGTAGAGATTTCATCGGTAACTCCCAACCAATTTAGGGGTACTTTCTTCCCCTTATCAAGAGCGCAAAGGGACCACTCACCAACAAAACCAGAAAAATACTCTCAACCATTTGTTTGATATAATATCCCCATAACACATCCCCACTTGCATAATTAATTCTTTTTTTTTTAATTTAAATAATTTAGAATTAATTCCCCCTTACACTTGTTACTCTTTCCCCAACTTGCACAAGTAAATCCACATTTTATTTTAATAAAATTCAATTTATCTCACCCATCCTAAAAGCACTCCTTAAATAACTCCTAGTTGTCTCTTTATTCCTCTAATTTTCAATTAATGATTGACACCTTATTAAATCTGAGTTGAGTTAAAATAGGACTCTTCTCCTAGTTAAACTAGTGGTAGTTAGACTCTAGATTCCCTTCTATGCTTGCACATATTCTTTCATGCTTTAATCATTTTTTATCTTACATTTGAATTTGGTATATTCTTGCACATAAGTCTATTAACTCAATCTTTAGGTTTAATTCATATTTCTTAATTTCTTAAATTTATTTACCTCTTTCCTATTTTACTTAATTTATAATTTGGTTTTAGTATTCTCACCAAACTTAGACTTAGGATTAATTTGAATAGGCTTAGAATTCAATTGAGGTTACAATCACTAAATTCATTCTTTAATTAATTAATTAATCCATAAGTGCTCAAGATTTTACAAGGTTTAATTATTCGTTCAAAGTTTTCTAGGCCACCTAGATTCATTGACTTCAAGTTTTAATTATGYGATGTTCCCTTCAAGACGCACTCCATGCTCCAAGGGTGCCACTCTCCTTTGACTGGTTTTGGTAGTTGTCCAACCCTTGGAGTCAACACTCCATTTGGGAGACTCTATGAGAGACTAAGGGCTTGTAAGGAATAAGGAACCTACCTTATTGCGTGCCCCTTAGAAATATCCATGAGCAGTTGTTTTAGTCTTCCCTCACGACATTGTGGATCTCTCAAACTAGGTAATTGTTAACCTACAATCTGATCCATGATGGGAGTGCTAGTAGGTTGTGACAGGTACATTGCCACACCTCTCCCTCAATATATGGTCTATGTGCATGGCCCCTTTACTCCTTATGTGAGTCAGATTAGCAAGCAATCATCATCCTGCATCCATCAACGAAACACTATCAATGATCCATATACAAAATCATACTATAATCAATTGTGTGTCACATATGCATAAAGTAAATACTCAAACCGATACAATCCACTCCCTGACTCAATCCAGAGTCCAAAGAGGCCCATTGATTCCATCGACATTCACACTCTGTCTATGTTCTACACACTCAGGGAAAAGTCGTCAATAGCATCTGTCAATACGCATATATCAAATAACATTAAATCATAATCCATCAACATCATCATAAGAATCCATATGCGAAAAAATAACCATGTACTATAACCAGATCACTTGCACGCAAGTGTCCTCAAGGATACATCGATAACATGTGCTCGTAAGAGCGGGATGTTACATATCCTTCACCTAAAATGAATCATATATTATAAAGGGTATTTCGCGTAGAGAAAATTTCTACCATGAACAGTTTCTCTGGATATAACTAGATTTCTTTTCATAAGGATGACAGAGCTAAAAAAACCTTTATAACATCGTGGGGCGCATTTATGTACAGTAAAATTCCTTTTGGATTAATGAATGAACATACTACATTTTAGAGAGAAATGGACCTTTCCTTCATGGAAGAAAAATATACATTCATTGTAATATATATTGATGATATGACAATATTTTCAAAAAAATATAAGCTTCATCATGAACATCTAAAAAAATGTTTTTTGAAACATAGAAAGTATGTTTATCATCCAGTCCCAAAAAAACTTATTTTTCTATGTATGAAGGTAAAGTTTTAGGTAATATTGTTACTCATGCAGGTATTAAAATTTACCTTGAAAGAATATGGGCTATTCAATATATTTCTTTGCCTAGACATATGTGACACATGCATAAATGAAATACTCAAACCAATACAATCCACTCCCTAACGCAATTCGGAGTACAAGGAGATCCATTGATGCCATCGACATCCACACTCTGTCAATATTCTGCACACTCAGGGAAAACTCGTCAATAACATCTATCAATACACATATATCAAATAACATTAAACCATAACCCATCAACATCATCATAAGAATCCATAAGTGAAACAATAACCATGTACTATAACCGGATCACTTGCATGCAAGTCTCCTCAAGGATACATCGATAACATGTGCTCGCAAGAGTGGGATGTTACATACACCCCCTCTTGTTTTAAACTTCATCCCGAAGTTGTACAGTATATAAAATTCAATAGTAAAAGTATCTGACATTATCTATATGTGTAATCTATCCAATAAGTAAGAAATTGTTGGTGCATATCATATACGTCCTCCCAGGTAACCGAGTGTGGACTATAATTGTCCCACTAGACCTTGACTTGATTGACTATTCGATGTCGTAGTTATCGAATGCGATGGTCCAAAATGCAGATTTCTCAACCATGAGTTCACCCTCGTCTGACACCTGCAAGGAACTCATCTCAATCACATGTGTAGAATCACTAACATAATGTTTCAAAACAGATACATGAAAAACATCATGCATACGCCTCAAAGAATGAGGCAAGGCTAGTCGATAGGTCATGGGTCCTTTCCTTCCCACAACCTCGAAAGGTCCTACAAACCTAGGATATATTTTAGCACCCTTTCCAAACTTGATCGAACTTTCGTGTGATTTCACCCACAAGAATACTCGATCGCCAAGTTCATAATTGTGGTCGACGCGATGCACATCAACATAACTCTTCTGCTGATACTGCGCTTCTTTGATTCCTTGTCTTATCATTTGAATTTGTTCTTCCATTTCTCAGATCGCTTCTGGTCCTACCGGGATCCTATCCTCAAGTCAATCCCATCTCAATGGCGTCTAACACAGTCTCTCATAAATAAACTCAAATGGTTCCATCTTAATGGTACCTTGATAGTTGTTGTTGTATGAAAACTCTACCAGTGGAAAAAAATCTTACCAACACTTATGTTGGTCCATCACATACATACACAACATATCTTCCAAAATGTGGTTCATTCTTGTTGTCTACCCGTCGGTCTCAGGGTGATATGTGGTACTAAAGTTGAGTTGTGTTCCCAATGCCTCTTGGAAACTAGTCCAAAATCGTCCTATAAACATCGATCCTCTATCGTATTTGATCATTTTTGGCACACCATGCATTCTTAAAATCTCATTGACAAAATCTCTATCTATGTCTAGCTCTTGGTACATCGTATGCACAGGAATAAAATGTGCACTCTTCGTCAAAGTGTCAACTACCACAAAAATCGAGTCGTTCCTCCTTGCCGTCAGCGGTAATCCAACAATAAATTCCATCGAAGTGAACTCCCATTTCAATTATGGAATAAAGTGTGGTTGTAGTAATATTGTCAGACGTCTATGTTGAGACTTCACTTGTTGACATTCTAGACATCTTGCCACATAGCTAACTATGTTTGCCTTCATTCCTTTCTAGAAGAATAGGTCTTGAGGTCTGCCCTCATCTTCGTGACTCCTCGATGAGCCATGTACACTGCTCTATGAGCTTCATGTAAGATCAACTTCTCAATTCATCGTTAGGTGGTACGTAAATACTTTTATTATACCTCATCAATCTGTCATTGTCCAAAGTATAACCTTCAAACTTTGGTACCATCATGGTGTCTTGTCCGATATTTTCCTTAACCTCCTTATACCACTCATTGTCGAAATGTATAGTTAGAATTGTTTCTCGAAAATTATTCTAAAGAGGTATCAATGATAATATGCATGGTCTCTGACTCAATGCATATTCCACTCTTTTCATTGTTCATTTGATGTAAGTAATCTCAACATCATATTCGCTAAGCAATTCTGACCAATGCCTTTGTCCCGCGTTCAAGTCACTATGTGTAAATATGTGCTTCAATCCACAGTGACCTTCTTTTAGTTCAAATTTCCATCCAATCAGATAGTATCCACAATCTCAATGCATACATAATAGCTAATAACTCTGAATCATGTGTGGCATAGTTCTCCTCATACTTTCTCCATTTCCTTGAAATGTAAGTGATCACTCAACAATCTTGCATCAAGACTCTGCCTCAACCTTCCTTGGATGCGTCTGTGCATACCAATAATTCCTTGTCCATGTTGGAGACCTTTAGTATCATCACTGTCATCCTAGCCCATTTACTCTTTGAAATGCTTACGCGCACTTCTTGGTCCATACAAACAATTTGTTTTTCTTTTGCAATTTCATGATCAGATTTTCTATCTTCAAAAAACCTTTGACGAACCATTGGTAATATCCTACTAAACCCATAAGGTTGCGTACTTTTGGTACATTGGTTGGCGTAGTCCATTCCATAATATCCTGTGACTTCACTGGATCCACAACAATGCCTTCGTCGGATATAACATGCCATAAGTAATGAATCCTCGATTGGTAAAAAGAGCATTTCGACAATTTCCCATATATTTTGTTTTTCGCGTAAACACTGTAGAACTAATCTTAAATGTTTGTCATGCTCTTCTTTCGTATGAGAATGTATCAATATGTCATCAATGATTACTTGAACGAACTTTTCCAAGTATTTGTGGAACACCCCATTCATCAAGCTCATGAATACCTTGGGGCGTTTTTCCATCCAAACGGTAAAATGGTAAAGTTGTAATGTCTGAACCTCATCTTGAATGCGTTCTTAGGAATATGTTCCTCTTAATTTGTAACTGATGATAACCCGATCTTAGTTCAATCTTTGAAAACACCGTCACAACTTTCATTTGATCAAACAAATCATCTATTCTTGGAAATGGATATTGGTTCTTGATAGTTTCCTTGTTCAATTGATGGTAGTCAATACAAATTCCCCATGACCCATCCTTCTTTCTTATGAAAATAATAGGCACACCTTAAGGTGACAAACTTGGACATATAAGTCACGGGTCCAACAACTCCTTTAGTTTCCTTTTCAACTCCTGTAACTCAGGCGTTGACATTCGATAAGGCACACTTTCTATCGGTTCAATTCTAGGTTTCAAGTCAATGGTAAACTCCAACTCTCTTTTGGGTGACAAACCTGGTAACTCTTCTAGAAACACGTCTGCAAACTCTCGTACCATTGGAAGGTTTTCTAATTATTCTTCCTCACCCTTTTTTTTAGCACTAAGATTTCATATAGATTGCATCCCTTGGGCATGCTCTTCTGTATATGTAGGGAAGAAATGATCCTCAAGGACACTCCCTGGTTTCTTACTACAATCACTCTTCTCTGCCCCTCATCATCGGTCAAACTCAATGGTTTTGTATTAGAGTTGAGTATCGCATCATGCAATTCCAACCATTCCATACGGATCACGATGTCATATGATCCTAAGGTCATGACATATAGGTCAAACTTCGTTACAAAATCTCCCAAGTTAATGAGACAGTATGCAACCTTTCCTCCAACCTTTTGTTTAGCACCGGAAGCCATTTCTATGTATCTAAACTCTTCCTGCTCGATTGCATTTACCTTAATTCTTTTCATTGTTGTACTAGAAATAAATCTCTCTATAGCACCTGGATCTATCAAAATACTAAAGGTTTGGTCGGTGATGGTACCTGACGTTCCAAGCACAGTGAACTGGTGCTCGGCTTGGTGGTTATTCATCGTTGCATGAATCCTTTGGGCCTTTCCCAAATCTCCAATTGTAGTGTGTCTCGTTGATATGGCTGCTCTGGCCTTCTCAACGAGACAATTTTTCTTGTGATGTGTCTCTCCACACGTCCAACATTTGGTCTTCGGTACAGTACTCCTGGTCCCCAAAGTAGAAGTTGTTGGCCTACCAATCTAAGTTCTTGGTCTGCTCCTGCTGAACAAGCCTAAACTACTACTGCTGCGGGTGACACCATTGCTTATGCGATGGTCCCTTGTAGGGAATCCCCCACTAAGGAGCTAGTCCTCATGGTGTCGTGAAAATGGATCCTCTCGATGTATATCGATACCATAATGTAGTTCTGGCTAGTTTTTGATGTTTTTGTGCACCTGACATCGTGTGTCAAGTTGGTCTTGTAGGAGTCCTACCCTTTCCCCCACCGGTTAGCTCTTCATCAGCTATGTGGGACTTATAGACTACATCGTGCAACGTTTGAGGCATTAGGATCCTCACCTTCATACGAATGTTGAATTTAAGGTTGAACACAAACTTCTTGACTTTTAGATTCTTGGTGTTTAGATGTGGAGTGTACCTAAGAATCTCCATGAATCGAGCCTCATACTCAGGCATCGTACGACCACCTTGTCATAAGGAGTTGAACTCATTGAGCTAGTGTTCAATGAATTCCTCTCACAAATACCTTTCCCATGAAACATCTGTGATGACCATGTTTAGTTGAGGCAGGAGCGTCTTCCATCATAGAAAAGCACTCCCCTTTAGCTGGAAGACTTCTATACAGACCTTCATGTAGGAGGTGTAGGCGCGAATTCCAAAGCACATCGCCATGTTCTCCAGTCATGCCTCAGTGCCTGAACTGTCTGTGGCACCCATGAATTCAAGAAACTTAACCTTCTCGAGTTCTCTATGAATGCTACTACTACGAGTTGGAGCACACCGTGAACCCTCGGTGGGTACATGTGCCCTGGCCTCATCTCTTTCTAGTTGGTTAGACAAGGCCTCTAACATCCACTGGAAGTACTTCATTAAACCAACCACATCCCCCACCGCAACCTGCTCTTACCCAATGACTTGTTCGTCTCCTTGGGGGTTAGACCCCTCTGTCACAGATGCTACTGGAGACGTCGCACCTCTTCCCCTAGCATCACATCGTCTACCTCCACAACATCCTCTAACTACAATTACCGTAAGGAAAATTTCAATTTTAATTAGCAATAAGTTATTAATCAAAAGTTTGATACAGTGGAAGGAATAATGATCCCAAGTCATAGGGTTGAACCCTCTTCGATACCATATGTAACGGCCCCTCCGTTACGACAACGAAGATCGATTTACAATAGGTAAAAAAAATATTATTGGGAAATTAACATCATCACATAATTTATAGCAATGCAATATCATGCAACAACATAATTAAAATTGACACATGATCAACACATAAAAATAAATAGCGACACATCATGATTAATCAATGCAAAATAGAATTCAGCAAGTTCATCTGAAATAAACATCATTATCGACCAATCATCATTTATCAAAGGAAACTACTTGCCCAACCTATCCTTCATGGTTAGGACCTCTAGGACACATAAGGAACGCTCAAGCCTAGGATTCATCCTATTTATTTTGACCACTTAATGTCTAAGGGCTGGTGATTGTTCTCAGGAACAACGAGGTGTCTAAATCCCATTAATCCAATCCAACTGAATATCAACTAGATCAATCAATCAACTTAATCATCAATTATTCAAGGTGTAATGGTAACCTAATTACTTATCAATCATACATCAACATTTATTTCATGGAGAGCGAGTAATCTAATTACTTAAGTAATCACACATCAACATTATTCAAGACGCAAGATAATCTATTTACTCAATCAATCATACATCGACATCATTTTAATTAGGGATGATTTTAAGGATGGAAATTTATTTTAAAATGTATAAACCTTGGCGAATCTTACTAATCCTTCATATGCCAACTATAAATGTTTGGCGATATTTTTGTAAAAATATTCAAATTTCTAAGGATTCTATATAGTTTTTATAAAATTTTGGCGATTTTTAAGGTAAAATAATTTTATCCTATAAAATTTGGGCAAATCATTTTTAAAATAACGAATCTCATTTTTGGAAAAACCATAGAAAATTAGCCCATGAGCAAAATTTAACCCCTAAAATCATCCATGATTTTAATGGCGCAAGAAAAATCATCAATTTTATCTTCATGGCACAAAAATAAACTAAGTACATAACCAAATGACTCTCAAGATCCTAAACTAACAACTAACAAGTATGGAATTTAAGATTAACATCATTGATCATTGTAACATAATATACCTCAATTTACGCAATAAATTACTAATAAGTAACGAGCCACAAAAAGTATAGTTCTTGAATTGATAACCAAGGGCGTAAGAGGATGATCAATAAATACCAGGTCTACTACCTAAGAAGGTGTAACTTGCACACTCATCTAAAAAGTAATTAGCACAAGTGGTCACCATAACTTACATTATCTACCTGCACATTAACTCTAGTTAAGAAGTTGAAGGGTTGAATTCTTACGGTTAAATCTCCTTCTTCTGCTTCGCCAATAACTAGGTTGGTTAGTTGCGAGCTAGCTCCGCATGAAAGGTTCCTTAGGATATCTTCATCCAAGCATGAAGAAACTAGAGCTACCTCCACTGCTCACGTGTTTAGCATGCACATGCTCACATTAATAGGTGTCAGCGTGGGAAATGAGTCCAACGAATTCCATTCAACCACCGTGTAAATTCAAGCACGCAGGAAGAGGTCACTCATAGTTTAGATTTGGTGGTAAACTGGACAATAAAAATAAAACTTCGGAAGGCCGATCTCTCTCTGTGGACTGGTTGGGAATCCGAAATATCAAGACCGAGTCTGGGCAAGTCTTAATCAGGCGTCAAACAATCAACAAGTGAATTTTAATAATTTACCAGGTCTATCCCACTAGTCAGTGGAAGCAGTATCATGGCGAAGGAAGCCCAGTTGTAAATACTCCTTCACTACATAGAATTTCTCTTTGAGAGGCATATAGGAACCCACATTATTACAAAATGTTTTTAATAATAATTATAATCCCATTAACAACCAGAATTTCGTCCACCAGTATGCATATCACAAATAAGTTCATACTCCAATCGGATTACAATAAAAATTATGAATTATCTAACAATCAATTACCAAATACTGTAGGTAGAGATTTCATTGGTAACTCCCAACCAACTTAGGGGTACTTTTCTTCCCCTTATCAAGAGCGCAAAGGGGCCACTCACCAACAAAACCAGAAAAATACTATCAACCATTTGTTTTATATAATTTCTCCATAACACATTCCCACTTGCATAATTAATTTCCTTTTTTTTAATTTAAATAATTTAGAATTATTTCCCCCTTACAATGATCACCCTTTCCCCAACTTGCAGAAGTAAATCCACATTTTATTTTAATAAAATTCAATTTATCTCACCCATCCTAAAAGCACTCCTTAAATATGACTCTTCTCCTAGTTAAACTAGTGGTAGTTAGACTCTAGATTCTCTTCTATGCTTGCACATATTCTTTCATGCTTTAATCCTTTTTTATCTTACATTTCAATTTGGTATTTTCTTGCACATAAGTGTATTAACTCAATCTTTAGGTTTAATTCATATTTCTTAATTTCTTAAATTTATTTACCTCTTTCCTATTTTACTTAATTTATAATTTGGTTTTAGTATTCTCACCAAACTTAGACTTAGGATTAATTTGAATAGGCTTAGAATTCAATTGAGGTTACAATCACTAAATTCATTCTTTAATTAATTAATTAATTCAGAAGTGCTCAAGATTTTACAAGGTTTAATTGTTCGCTCAAAGTTTTCTAGGCCACCTAGATTCATTGACTTCAAGTTTTAATTATGCGACGTTCCCTTCAAGACTCACTCCGTGCTCCAAGGGTGCCACTCTCCTTTGACTGGTTTTGGTAGTTGTCCAACCCTTGGACTCAACACTCCATTTGAGAGACTCTATGAGAGACTAAGGGCTTGTAAGGAATAAGGAACCTACCTTATTGTGTGCCCCTTAGAAATATCCGTGAGCAGTTGTTTCAGTCTTCCCTCACGACATTGTGGATCTCTCGAACTAGGTAATTGTTAACCTACAATCTGATCCATGATGGGAGTGCTAGTAGGTTGTGACAGGGACGTTGCCACACCTCTCCTTCAATATTTGGTCTATGTGCATGGCCGCTTTACTCCTTATGTGAGTCAGATTAGCAAGTAATCATCATCCTGCATCCATCAACGAAACACTATCAATGATCCATATACAAAATCATACTATAATCAATCATGTGTCACATATGCATAAAGTAAATACTCAAACTGATACAATCCACTCCCTGACTCAATCCAGAGTCCAAAGAGGTCCATTGATTCCATCGGCATTCACTCTCTGTCAATGTTCTGCACACTCAGGGAAAAATCATCAATAGCATCTGTCAATACGCATATATCAAATAACATTAAATCATAATCCATCAACATCATCATAAGATTCCATATGCGAAAAAATAACCATGTACTATAACCAGATCATTGCACGCAAGTGTCCTTAAGGATACATCGATAACATGTGCTCGCAAGAGCGGGATGTTACATATCCTTCACCTAAAATGGATCATATATTTTAAAGGGTATTTCGCGTAGAGAAAATTTCTACCATGAACAGTTTCTCTGGATATAACTAGATTTCTTTTCATAAGGATGACAAAGCTAAAAAAACCTTTATAACATCATGGGGTGAATTTATGTACAATAAAATTCCTTTTGGATTAACGAATGAAGATTCTATATTTTAGAGAGAAACGGACCTTTCCTTCATGGTAGAAAAATATAAATTCATTGTAATATATATTGATGATATGACAATATTTTCAAAAAATTATAAGCTTCATCGTGAACATCTAAAAGAATGTTTTTTGAAACATAGAAAGTATGTTTATCACCCAGTCCCAAAAAAACTTATTTTTCTATGTATGAAGGTAAAGTTTTAGGTAATATTGTTACTCATCCAGGTATTAAAATTGACCTTGAAACCCCGTATGGGGTGGTAATGCGTTCTACGCGACGACTTGTGGGAGTGGGCAGTGGCCACCAGGACACGGGGGCACGTGAAGGGCTCATGCCACCGCCCCCGACGATTAATTAAACCTTCAATATGACGCGAAGGGGCATTAATGCAGGCATTAACACAGGCGTCCCTCCTGTTTGTCATTTTGGTATGGTTTGGATTGCAATGTTGGTTATTCGTCGTCGTCGGTCTCCCGCAGAGCTCGCTCTGCAGTGGAAATGGTGTGACTCTGCTAGAACTTTCGGGCTCGAGCTCGGCCCTGTCTACTCCTTGACCCTTCGTCCTCGTCGTGTGCTCGGGACTGCCTCCGCTCGCAGTATTGGCTGGACCATGACTCCTCCAAGGGGAAGACCGAGGAGGGGCTCGCCTTGGAAGCCTCGGCGACCCTCAGTCTCCCCCTCTGACTCACCTTCCATTAGCTCTTCCCCCCGTCTCCATTCTAGTCACTTATCGGCATCTTCTCATGACCTGATGAGTTTGCAATTCAATTGCGAGGCAATGGTGCCCAGGACGCCTAGCTCTCCCCAGCGACACCTTTGCAGCCCTCCGATGAATCCTTCTGTCCCTGTGTCCGACTTCGATCTCCTGGGATTTATTTGTGGCGTTGAGCACTCTCAACATACCTCTCGTGGGGTTGGTCCTCTCCCCCATGGCTCCTTCACCAATGCGCAGATTTGGGATAGTTTGGCGGCCCTCTACGACCTGGTATTTGGCATCCGCCAGGGCGTGGAGGACCTCAATTATCGCCTTCAAGAAACCGATGCCAAAGTGGACCTCTTCCTTTGGACTCTCACTTATCTACAGGACTCTCTCGCCTCTAGCCCGACTGAGGCTATTCCAATGGAGGATCCAGACGTAACGACAGCTATAGAGACAGGTGCAGCGACGGATGCAGCAACAGGTGCAGCGACGGGTGCAAAACAGGTGCAGAGCGCGAGAGAAAAGCCGAAGCCACTCTGGGCGACGTGGAGGGTGAAAAAATCTGGGTAGATCAGCCTACGTACGTGGAGGAGGAGCCCTGGCCAGGGGATCTCCAGGCCAAGTGGCCAGACTTCACTCCAGGTGTCTAGCTTGTTAGTCTTATCTGTCATATCTCAGATGGTCAGCAGTTTATCTGTCAACTTTTTTCTTTAGCATATGGAAGTCTTAGATGTAAACTTTTATGTTTCAGTTGGTAAACAATAGTTATGTTAAGTTATGGGGTCGCTCGTGTTAGCTGGACTGGTTTCCCCTCTGCTGGGGCAGTCCTGCACCCTCAGCATGAACATCTTTGTATTTTGCTATGAAACTCAACCTCTGGAAGGCACTTAATATATATTTTTCTTACTTACAAAAAAAAAAAAAATTGACCTTGAAAGAATATGGGCTATTCAATATATTTCTTTGCCTAGACATAAAAATAAAGTAAAATCATTTTTGGGAAAAATAAATCTTTTGAGACGATTTATTCCAAATTTTGCATAAATTGTGAAGGAGATTATGAATATGCTTAAAATGGAAATGAAATCAAATGGGATGTAGATGCAAGGGCATATTTCCAAAGGATTAAACAAGCTTTTACTAATTATCTTGTACTGTTAAGTCTTGATTACACAAAATACTTCATCTTTTTTCCTTTTGCTTTACAAGACACGATTGATGTTGTTTTGTTAAAAAAAAATGAAAATGGCCATGAACAATTGATATCCTTGTTTAGTCAGCTTTTGAGATATGCGAAATTGAAATATGACATCATGGAAAAACAAGAATTTTCTCTAGTTAAGTCTCTTAAATCTTTTCGAACCTATGTTTTACATTAAAAAAATATGATTTTTACCCCTTCTTCGACAGTTAAAGAAATTTTGACTCAGCATGATACTAAGGGAAAGAGAGGTAAGTGGATTGCTAAAATACAAGAATATGATATCTAAATTAATCCTACTAAATCAATTAAAGGTTAAGGTTTAGAAAAACTCTTATCTCAGTCTAATTGTCAAGCACTTATTATAAATCAAATAACTCATTAAAATATGATGTCACAACAAAATCATGAAGAACAATTTGAAACTTTATCGCTAGAACCACCTTATCAATAAGTTGATATCCGTTTCACTTGTTCGTCATGGTATGGAGATATTATTTATTATTCACAAAATCTCAAGTGTCATGATACTTAGATAAATAAAAAATATGTTCTCTTATGCTTAAAGAAACTAAATATTGTATCCTTGTAGGTGTTGTTTAATGGAAAGACCCTAGTGGCATACTTCTAAGATGAATCTTAGAGGATGAAACAAATAATATAATTAATAAACATCATTGTGAGGTATGTGGTGGCCACTATGCTTTCAAGCCTACTTCTCACAAGATTTTTTGTAGTGGATATTATTGGCCTACCTTTTTCACTATGGCGAATAACAAAGTGAGATCTTTCTTAGAATGTGAGTTATTTTCTAGAAAGAAAAAATTAGCATCTTTACCTCTCAAACCAATTAAATTACAAGCTCCATTTCATCAATGGGGACTTAATTTATTGGAGAGATTCATCCACCATCAAGTGGACAACACATATGGATTCTAACCACCACTTACTATTTTAAAAAATGGGTTGAGGCTATCCATATGTGTCACGTGACAAACAAAGTGGCGATATAATTCTTTGAAGAATGTATGTTTTCAAGGTTTGGATGTCCTAAGAATATCATAACAAACAATGCTCAATCATTTTCTTCCGTTGCATTAATAGATTTTTGTAGTGATAATTATTTATCCTTAAGACATTCAATTGCTTACTATCCTCAAGGTAAGAGACTTGTAGAGTCTACAAACAAGAACTTAGTTAAAATTATTAAGAAAATCCTAAGAAAAAATAAAAGGAATTTGGAATATCAATTAAAGTACGTGCTCTCGGAAGATAGGATAAGTACTAAGATAGCAACTGGTACTTCTATTTTCCAAGTGGTTTATGGACTTGATGCCAAACTTCATGTCCAGGTGGGAACTCCTATAATGAAAATCCTTCAATATATACGTGAAGAACCAAATGACTTGCAAAGAAGAATCTACTAATTAATTGAAGTTCATGAAACATGAGAAATAGTTAGTGAAAAACATAAATATTATCAAGAAGGAATAAACAATTCTTCGATAAAAGAGCTAAAGAACTAACTTTCCAACCTGATGATTTAGTTTTAAAATGTGGACAAAGAAGGGAAGAGCCTAGTAAACATGGTAAATTTGATATTTTATGGTGCATGCCCTTCATCATTGATAATATGGAAGGGGAAATTGCATTTTCATCGAAAAATCTTCAAGGTGAAACTTTAGGAGTGCATGTAAACGAGCGTTTCCTAAAACATTTCATGATTTATTGAAATTTCTTAAAAATCCATTGTACATGCCATCAAATAAACATCCTTCTTAAACAAAAAAATATAAAATATAAAATATCAATAAAATACTATTTCATCTTTGACCTATTATATTTAAGATCAGAGACTGACATCTAATCTTCTTGGATATTACATGGTTCATTGCTATTGTTTGCAAGCATTTAAGTTATATGTGCAGCTCTGCACACATTTATGACTATAAATTTGAATATGATGAAATAGTTTGTTTTTTTCTCTTTCATTGAATTATTTTTTGTTACATATTTTTTCATTGATTATCGGATCGAGATTCATTGAAAATATCTAGTTTTGGTTGACATAATCTTGACCATCTATATACAATAAGTATGGCTCAGAGATACCTCTTTTATCAAATAAAAATACAAAATATACCCAACATTTAAGGACTATAGCTACCGATAGGTTTCATCCCTTGTGTTTTAAAATGCGTCGATTTCCCCCATCTCTGCATCAATAAAGAATATTTCAATTATCTCTTTCGGGTCTATGGATGCTCATTGGAAGCAGAGTAAGGCCTGTGATGTCCGGATGTCTATGTCATGGCTATGGATGCTTGATGGAAGTGGAGCAACATCCAGTTATTATACTTTATGTTGAAATGATCTTTAAATATATAAAAGGCTTTATACATGGGGTCTCGGTTTCAAGACTTGATCTTACTTTGACTTTTCATTTATTATACAACCAACTCTTCATATTTTATTTCTGTAGTAACTTGATATATTTGGAAACTTCTTATTTTTTACAAGAAATCTTTGAAGGAAACAAACTATCATAATATCATCATCCTTCTATATTGTCTTATTGATGTGTTTAGATTTCGCATGGATATATTTCAAATTTGAAGACAAACTATTATTTTAACCATATCCTTCTATCCAAGATTTTAATTATATTATATGATAATGGCCATTGAAACTAATTATTGAAACATAAGATAAAAGGTAATCCCAAGAAATAAAATATTTACATAAATAAATCAATGAAATTATATCCAAATACACAGTGTGTAAAAAGAAACAACCTTTATATATAAAACTCATTGTATTTGTTATAAATAAAATTGTTCACATATAAACAATAAACATAACCCATCTTATAAATATGATATCGAAATCATTTGAAAGAAAAGGTCAAAAAATCATGGGTTATACTTCCTTAAACATAGTCTTTTAGAAAATCTATGTAAATACCAAAGGCCAACTTCATACAACATCTTTTCAAAATGTCATTAAAATGCCCCCATCTTAATAAGAAATGTAAATGGGGTCACTCTGTGTTGCACCATGGAGACCTACATGGTGAACATCATGTCGTAAATGCACTACGTGATGCATCAAAATATCAATATTTTTCTCAAGAGAGTCCTACCTCAAAATCACATCCTTTAACATATCGGAAACCTCATCCATCTTGATGTGAGTTACATTATGATGAACCCACACTACAAACCTCAATATTGTGCTAGTTTTTCCTTCCTCATGATTAACCTGTATATATTTCTCCTTTGAATCTTCCCTCTTGTTCTCAATATCCAAAGAATTCATATCGAAAGCCTCCTTCTTTTCACTATTTTAAATAGAAGGTATAAAATTTAGAAAACTTAACTGAATTTTGTAACAAGAGTTACAACCACAATGCTAGACATTATTTCCTCACCATTGTTAGTAAATTTATTGAAACAATGGAAAAATATTTATGAAAGTACAATTTCTAAATTTAATCATTAAATATGGATTTAAATCTCACATGGTCTTTCTGCACAGATAAAGATAGATCTGACGGGTAATAATTATCATATTAACTATGACATGAATCCATGCCCATTTTGGAGGGACTAGTCTGCATTTCTTGACAAATCACACGAGATTTCATGCCTAGTTGGAGTCGATATGTTGTAACTAAATTTGATCATTAATTCCTTTATGAAAGAAAGAAAATATTTTCTCTAGTTATTACCTAGTTCAATTCATTTTATGAACTCATTCTGTTTAATTATAAAATATTTTTATTCAAAAAATAAATAAATATTATAATCTTCTAAGTTGATTGTACTCAAATATGGTTGTCCTTTAAAGTGTTAAATAAACGATCAGGATTAACTCTCCTGTACAAATTTGTAATCATGTTACTCACACATTTCATACACGACAGATGTAACGATCCAAAATTACCGCGATCGATGACTCTTAATCATTTTTGGAAGTGAATTTACCCATTCTTTAATTGGATATTTGATACCCTAAATATATGATGGTTCTAACGGTGTCAATATTGACGACCCTAATTAAATTCGGTCTTGAACTTAACCACCAGTTAACAAACACTTCCGCATCCAAAAATCTAACGGTTCAAATTCCTTTCGAGATTAAACATGCACAAATTTTAGAGGATTATGTACTATCTAAATTAATCAGGTGATGGCACTTGGATTCCACTTATCATTCACGATTAAAGCTATGGCGCATTACATAAGTTGATTGAAATCTCACATGGTTGCACCTTAAATTCAATTAACTTGGCATGCATCGGTGGTTGAAATGATACTAGTTACATAAAGGGTGGAGGGATAGGTCATTGTTCACTTGGGAGAGTCTGCAAGAGGAGGTTTGATATTGGTAAAAGCTAAATTCCCACCTTTCATACCAGGAAAAAGGTAAGAAAATGAAATTGAATTCATATTTTTCGATTTTAAAGATCATACTATGAAAGAAAGAGCATAATGTCAGTTAGAAAGAAAAAGATTTTACAAGAATCATTAGGAGAATATAACCATGCCATTAGTAATGCCTTAGCTGATTTTTATGATACGAAAAATGAGTTATGAGTCTTCCATTCAAATCCCAAAGCTTATTAACCAAGGGCATTCAGAAAATTATTAACATGCATGGTTCTGTAAGAGTAATCTCTTTGAAACTCTCTTCCCTCAAGTTTATAACGAATCTGACCTCATTCATACATTCACGAAGATTATAATGTGGAAACTCATTTTATCATTTCATTCAATGGCCTGAGGAATGTCTATTTGATATCCCCTGAAAATATAGCTAAAATATTGAATTTACCTCTGGGTAATTCTCCTATATTAGAGATCGACCTGTTAGAAAGGGTTGAAGGTTGGACAATGGAAAAAAAGGAACACAACTATACAAAATTTTACCATTGATCCTTCATACGCTTTCAAAGATTTTTTTATTAGGGCTGAGGTTTGTTCTCAATTGGCCAGGATTATGGTGTCAATCATAGCTTCTATCCTAGAATATGTTGACAATACCATAATTGATGAAGTCACTTTGGTTATTATGGATGAAATTACATATGATGAAAAGGGGTATAAATTTGATTATGGAATTGTTACACACAAAATTTTCACATTGTTTAGTGTCATACTAAGTGTCACACTTATGTAACTATTTCAGTAAGTGCCGCACTTATGTACATCTTCCTTGTTGAGTGTCGTAATTCCAAAATTACACTGTCCTAAGTCTCGCATTTATGTTTCATCACTCTGACACCATGGCATAAAAATTATCATTATCCCTAGCCATTGAAGAGAATAAAAACCCATTTTGAAGGTAAAAAACATGACTTTTACACTCAATTTTTGGCTTAGTTGGAGCATTGAAATCCCTTTCCATGGCTTAGGGAGTGTCACCCTTAGGATGATGCCCCTAGATAAACCTTTTGGTAGAATCATTGATACCCTATCACAATAATTTATGGATCATCATGTTGAGGGGTCCTAAATCCCTTTAACTCAACAGTAGGAACCAAACCTGCCACCGAGGCCCAATTAGACTCTACAATGTTTAATGGTGGAATGGTTCTCTAGATCTTGTGATCCGTCCAATTAGTTGATGGGATTTACGTAATTATTGACAGGATGTCTTTTTTTGAAAACTCCTCCTTTAGTTTGAACGTTCTCTTTTTTGTATTTTCTCTTATAGGTTGGACCGATACAAGATAAATGTTGGTATAAACCAGCTGGGTAACAAAAGGGGAATACTTAATTACTGAAGAATGATGAGCTTGGGATAATCCTCATTCTCAAGCATGCAGGAAATGGTTTTGACACCAATGACAAGCCTAGTACTAATACATCAACTTGTTGGCACTTCTATTATTGACTGAGATACAATTTATCAGAAGAGAAAATACATGCAATAAAATGATGGCAAGAAAAATAGTTTCCTTAGCTCTAGTCACCAATCACACATTAACACAACGATTTGTTTACATCATTAGAGGCAATAATTATAAAAATATTGAATCATATAACTTATCAACAGATTCAGAAACTCTTACTCATTATAGCATCCATTCATGAGACAAAGGTGGAAGTAATTCCTCCTTATGATCCAATCACACATGCTTTTGATGAAAACATAAACTTGTCTCAGGTCCTAAAATAGGACTTATCAATTAAGGTAGCTCCCAAATAGTTCTTTACAATTCCAAAAATGAGGGTCTTTGCGAAAACCATCGACTTTTTCTAACAGGTAGATCCTCTTATTTATAACATATTATTAACTAAAAAATAACTATCAAAAGTGAAAGCTAACTAAACAAAACATCACCACATGGCGCTTTCATATATCGGTCTTATAAGAGTCATCAAATGGTTTCACTTGAGTAGATGACTCTTCTCATACTTCGACCATTTGACGAAGAGTTCCTCACATCTGTTGGCGTATCAGAATATGTGTTGGTCCATCAGGGCTGAAAGGATCTCCTTTATCTCCAATGCCCATGCCCGATACTTGACTACTTTAGAACTTTACTATTGTAAAACTATCTGATTCTTGAGCGAGTGCTCCATGAACTATTGTACTTGACTTGGTGCCATGTTCGCCACCTTTTCTATCTCCGCAACCAACGATGAGTCTTGTTCAGCATGTAGTTTGACTATGTCATGCAAGTAGACAAAGTCATTGGGTGTGTTGAATTATGGAAGCCTGATGCCTCTCATCGCCCTATTGATCTTGGTCCAGATACTTTCACACTCGACCCATTTCTTTTGGATTTCCTGATGAGGTTCTTGGGCCATTTTCACCCAGTATTTGGCTGACTTCTTTATGCGGTCGATGCTGCTATCCCTTAGTACCCTGAATAACGTGATCTTCGGCGTCTCGACCCTGTTGAACCATGTTGATGTAATCGATCCTTTCCACCACTTGGTGTGATTTATCATACCATATTTCCATATCCTTGAACGTCTCTAGTGCCATAAGGGTGTCTTCCTAGAAATCAACTATCCCTACAATGAAAAGGTGTCGCTCATTTGTGAATTTATTATAGGAATCCTGGAATTCACTTCTCAAGAACACCGTGGCCTATGTGGAGTCATGATAATATTTATCCAAATGGTGTAGATGCTCCAAATACTTCAGTGCAGCAACCAACTCCTCTTCATCCTTCCTCGCTCTATCCAGGGTGGCATCTGTGATTGCCATCTCTACGCCGATAAGCTCAGACGTTTTGGCATGCTCCGTGCTCATCAATTTTTCCTCTGTGGTGATGAGGATGGAGTTTTCCAGAGTAATCCTCCTCTTATTGGTGGCTCTCTTCATGCTTTATTTCCTCTTTCGGTCATAGGGGATGGCTTGTATATCAATGACCTCATCCACAGGTTCGAGGATTTGTTGCTCTCCCCAAGTAAGTGTGTTTCCCAGGCTCCCAACGGTGTAAATATGTTCAAGGTTGGGTTCTCAAACTTCTTTCGTATGTCCCAAAATTTTATCCTCTAGTTGTTTCTTGTCAGGAAGTAACGTACTAGCCAAGTTTGATGAATCATAGGCAGGCTCGGTACTTACTTGATAATCGGTTGTTGAGATGTCGATTTCATGTTGTGGAATTTCTTCTTCTCATTCACCCGAACCTAGCTCATACTTTCGGATGTCCACTTGGGTCCCCAGTGCATCGAGGAGCTCAGTGTATAAGACACTTTCAGCCTCCTGGTCACTCTGTGGAAGGCTTTGAAATTGAGCATCAGGAGTTGGGGAAGATTCTTTCTCGGGTTCCTTTTCCTCTGTAATCTATACTAGAGTCACCAGGAAAACCTATGAACTCTCCTCATCATCATATATTGTTATTAAGTCATGTAAGGGGTTTGGTGCACTTTCTCTCCCTGATGTCCTCGCTAACTTGGGATGAGCCGAAACGTCCCCTAGTGATCCGGCCTATGGCGTTGAAACTTGAGGGTTTTCTAACCCAGTGATCTCTTCAATTTGTATTGGCTCTAGGTCACTTGGACCTACCTAGATTTCAATTCGGTTGTTGGCAGGGAACCTTGTCATTTATATGAGGTATGAGTCGTTCTGTAGGTGATCAATTAATATTTTTTCATGTTCTGTTAGGATAAATCCCCTTGCATGTGCCTCTGGTGTCATAGACAATCCCCTACTCTGCACCTATGTTACCTTTGTTGCTCTGATTTCTTCCTTGGCTCTAAGGGCCTCTTGAGCTGACTGTTCTATTGTTGCCACATGTTCATCCATGCTCATGGCCTTGACATAGTCATTTTCGGGTCAACCATCCTTTGCACCACCTTGTCCCAGTCTTGGGCATTCTCTATGAAGACTTCATCTTTGAACTTATCGTGAGCATACGACCGACAGGATGACACTTGTTAAACATGTTGTAGGACCAAGCCCTTTGGATCGTGCTTGCGGAATCAGCCTGTCAGAAACCTGAATTCGAGTTGGCTCAACCCTTCTTGTTTGGCTTGAGAAGTATCCTTTACCAAATATAACCCTACATGGAAACCGTAGGGTATGAAAGCTTGTTTCTTTTCTCTGACCAAGGTGGCATTGTATCCTTGCAAGATGGTCTAATAACATATTTCTCCTATGAAGAGTCAGTATGGGACATGATCTAGTAGGAGATGTGGTGCTCTAGTGGCCCTAAACACATTGATGTAGGTGGTGCGCTCATCCAAATACCAATGGCCTACCTTGGATATCATTTTCTTGCTTGCAACTGATAGCCTTGGACATTATTTCTTAAAATGAATAAAATAAATTCGGGAAAAGAATTCATCACATATGAGGGAGTAAGATTTATTATACCTATTTTCCCATAGCATGTTGAAGTAGACATGAAAAAGGATCTCTGCAACATGTCTGATCAGACTCATGCTAGCGAATACATTCCTAGCGCACATGACATCGAGTAGGTATGAATCCATGTAAAAGGTTGGTGCTTCCCCTTCCTTCGACGTCTAAGCCTGCTGCACACATGTGCTTAATTTCTTGGAGATTATTTCTCCCCAGTTGAAGCTACACCCGACGATTGAAACTATGTATGCCAAAGGCATCCATGCTTCCAAAAAATGGGAGAAATATTTCTCTCCGTATAACCGACAAATGATAGCCATCAAATAAATGTATGGCTCTCTCTGGTTGATTTTTCTGTACCATCCATTTCTTCGATTGGTGAATTTCTTGTCTTCCCTCCACTATGAGGCCACCAATCGGCTTGTGTCATAGAGTTCATAGAACTTCACCACTAATTCTGTGTTGAGTCACTCCTCTGGGTCTCTGATCTTGTAGTATTTATGGACCTCTGTCAGGAGAAAAACTCTAGAACACCCACCATTCTCATCGTTAATCAAGAATTTATGCCTGTCTGTGTGGTCGTTGAGCCATTTCAAGACCTATATGCAAGGGAAAACAGGGGTTCTTCTCGCCACCATGTGTAGATATGACCGTCGAATGTTGGGGAACACCTAGTCATCAAGAAGCCTTATGTACAGGTCCCCCCATTGTGGGAGCACTACCTTTGATCTAGTGCTTTCCTCTATATCACCAAAGGCTAGAGGTTAGATGAAAACCTTATTTGTTGTTGTCTTGATGAAAGGCTCCGGCCTAGGGACATACTCCAATTTCCTCGCGGTCCCTGGGGAATAACCTTCACTTGTCTCTGGTTCTTTTATCTTTGGTGCTCTCGGCGAGCGTCTAGTGGTTGGTTTTATCGACGACATTGTTCCTCTTAAGCTTGTTAAAACCTAGTTTTTTATAATCACGGGGTCGATATAGCCTTTGAGTTACTCGTCTTTCTCCTTCGTATGCTCGGGAATTCTCTTGCGCACAGAATGAATTTGTTCACAATGGTTCAAGATATTTTAAACAGGGAAGATCTTACCATGTCGTATCAGCCATTCAATTTGGGTTATGAGTGATTTTTTAATAAACCTGTCGTCAAATATTTAGAACATAAATTCATCATGGGTTGGCAGAGAAGGCATGGATGATGATGTGGTCTATTGGTGATTTCAAAAGGTTGTTTTGATTGGCGCATGAGGTAGAAATTAATGCGCGATCAAGTATTAATTAGCTCCTTAAATGCCCAAAATCCAATCATATATAATGTTGAAAACGTCCCATCATGTTGTTCCTTTAGTGGGTGGATCGGGGATCGAGGTTATGCTATGAACATTTTCATTGATACTCTCCCGTAAAATCTCTGAAAGTGATCGATATTACCATATAGTGCTGATGTGAAAAATCTAACTCAGAGGGGTGACTAGGACCTAGGTAACAAAGAATGACTCAGGATAGAACTAGATTGTATGACCTTCTTACCTCGTACAGACATGTGGCGTTGGAGACCAGTGACTTAATTCGATCGTTTTAGTCGGAGTCAGGAATTTCCTTAAGCTATTCATTCTAAAACAAACCTTATCTTGCTGATGTCCAAAACGTGCCAGGGATCGACGATCGGTGATAAGCCTACCAAAGCGCTCTCGGATTCGCTCCCTCAAAAAGGTTTTGATATCGAAAATGCATCAAGGATCGATGATTGGGGATAACTTTATCGTGTTCAAAATTTTGTTGTGATCCTTCTAGGTTCTCCCCGATTCCGATAAAGTGCGTCGGGCATCAACTGTCGACGATTTCTTTTTGTTCTTCGTAATGTTTTGTCCTCCTCGTATTTTACCAATGTCAAAGGGGAATAGGCTATCTCTCAAAAATTTATTCAAAAAACTTAACTCAAACCAAAAATTCCTTCCACTGATGCCAATGAAAATCGGAACTCGGCAACTATTTTTCTCCAAGTGGTTTTTATACTTACTTGAATTATTTTCGACGCCAAACCTAAGTGCGTTGGGTGAAGTGTTTGGCCTCTGAATCTTAATTCAAATGTTACGGTATTTTTAGTCATGGGATTTCACAAGTTCAAAAAAAACTGGATAGGTGATGAGAGTCATGAAAATAAACAAAGACAAACATTTGCCAAAATGAAATCGAATCAATGCAGAAGATCAAGTGGTACCCAAAAAGTAAAAAAAATGATAGGGATTTTTAGAGTGTGTTGAGTGCTCAACACATCACTCTTGTTGAGGTGGTTTTAACCAATCCCACCTTTTTCTGTGGGATAATTCTGAGGATCTTTGGGTTGTTATGAATAAAGGATGAGTCATGTCTTAGAGTCCCTCCATTTTGTGTAACCAATCCTAAATCATGGAGGAAATATCCCAACCTTACCTTGATTCCCTATGTTGGTTAAACCTCCCAAGCTCCTATATAAACAAGGCCTCTCAAGTTTGATGGGGATTCATCATAGAGAATAGTTTGAGAGATATCAAACCTTTGATCTCAGACTTTTGAAGGTATCCTAGAAATGCATATTTATGGGATGGAAAGGAGAAGCATGGAGGAAAGATTGCATTGCATCATGATTTAGAAGAAGATGATAGTTCTATTTCCTTGCAGGTAGACTATGTTTAGAGTTGGACTATATCCAACACTTGAACAATAAAGATAAGCGAGGAAAAATGACACAAAAGGTGCCTTGTTCTCTTTGTCCTCCTCTCTTTTTTCATTGATAAATAGATGGAAACCAATCATTGTAGTGTCCATTTGTTATAGTTTTCTTAGTTGAAGAAAACCAAACTAAGGGGAGCTCAACCTATCCACAAGGTGAGATTTCTCACAAAATTTTTTGGAAACCATACGGGGGAATGATTATTTCCTTGGTTTTTAGCCTCCTGTTTCTTATGATTTCTTGATGAATTATTGGTTTCTTCAGTCTTTTTTTTTTCACCTTCATTGAATAGCTTACAAAGTCCTTAGAACACTTTTGTTGAGTCTAGGATGAGCTTGGTCTTGTTTGACCCTTTTTCAAATAGTGACACTCCACTCCAATGGCTTATAGAACGTCATTGGTGCCCCTTGGAAGGATTTTTGGGAGTATCTCCCTTCCAATGATGCCCTATCTTCTTGGTAACATGAGTGTCACCTCTATTTTTATTTCAATTTTTATCCCTTTTTCTCTCTGTTTCTTGAGTTTTTTTATTCAAAAATTCATCCTAATTCTTATTGATTTTGTTTGGACTTTGTTTGATTGAAAGACAACATTCATCACTCTTTTTCCCTTTTATTTAATGTATTGTCTCTAATCAAGTTTGAAAGGTCAAACATTGAAGTTTCAACTAATCCTTGAATGCATTTTTTTTCATTAATGGTGCTGATTTTTGGTGATTGCCCAATCATTAGACTTATGTATTTTTCTTTATGAAACCTTTCAAGTATTTTCCTTGTCAGTTTTGAATGTCTTTTTCATCAACTTGGACATAATATAATGCATCAGATCATGTTTTCAGTAGTCTTTTTGGAAAATGTTGATCCATTAAGTCAATTTTGAACCTTTTGAGGTTTGATTCAGTGTCAATTAATCAAAAATATTTTGATTTTAAGGTTTTATAGTGATTACTTTCTTTCAAATTTTCTTCTTGAATGAGTGTTACAGGTCATTTCTATGTTTTATTCTCTCAGTTCTTTAAGCTTACAAGTATTTGTTTGAACGATCTTCCACTTTTGTGTTCCTTTGTATCTGCATTGGATCCTTTCATTGAAACTAAAGAAGCATTAAGAGTTTTCATTTAATTGATTTCATTGCATATAAGATCAAACAAAAGAAAAATTTTGTATTTTAAGCTTTTGGTAGTGCATGTTTAAGCTTGCATTTTAGTGAACATTTTCATGGTTTTTGGCATTTTTTAGCTTTCATTCTTAAAAAAATTTCCCCCTCATGGTTGGGGGAAGGGCATGAATCGTGTATTCTGCAATTTCTTTGACTCATATATTGGACACCTTTTGCATTCAAAGAGTATTTTATGTTTCTTTCTTTGAAATTCTTAATCAATTCTTTGCTTGAAACCTCTTGCT
The DNA here is from genome assembly GCA_009831015.1 of Picea engelmannii. Classification (NCBI taxonomy): domain Eukaryota; kingdom Viridiplantae; phylum Streptophyta; class Pinopsida; order Pinales; family Pinaceae; genus Picea; species Picea engelmannii. The sequence continues at coordinate 238,819 of ML786880.1, read as the reverse complement.
CCTTTCTATAGATAGCCTTCATCGAAAGTTAAAGATTACATTGCATTCATACTTTCTTTGAAGTATTATTGGATTCAAGTGTCACACATCGTAGTCAATTTTCATCTACAATCCCTTTTGAGTAACAAACAACCATAAAACGAATCAGTGCCTAATCTAAAATTAACTAGACCTTTCCTTTATTAGAAAATGACTACAATTCTATGATTTTAGGGCCTAAGTTGTAGGGTGGAGACTAAATTATCCAAGGATAATTAAATGAAATTGTAGAATACTAGATAGCACTGCAATCCATGTAGTAACAAATTTTGTTTGTCATGAGAGCTCTTCTTACACGAGACTTAATCACGAGGTCAAGCAAAGTGACGGTTTCAGATCTCCCCTCTTTCATTTTCCTAGTGGGACTACAACAAGTTTGGAGATTTGAAGAGTGGAAATTCCTTGGGGTGACACCACTTCTTCTTAGTATTTGGGCCATAGATTTCTATCCACCATTCCCATTTCCATTTTCTTAGTCTTGATTGTCGATTAATTACCGGCCCAACCGTGCGTTGTGAAATTGGTAAACATAGTTTCTTTTCCTACGATTCTACATGGGTGACTACAAGGGCGGTTCCTTATTTAGAAGGTTCCTTGTGGTACCTGAGGCAAACATCGCATCATTATTTCATTACACTATATGGTGGCCCTGCAAAGCGAGGGTTACTTGCACCACGTAAGGTTGTAAGTGGAGGTCAGGGTAATCGCTTCTCATATCTTCGTTGACGACCTCATATCTCATCTTCGAAATATCCCTACCTTCCTTTGTTTAATTTATCTTATATTTTAGAGACATTGGTAGTGTGTGCTCTTTTATTTAGCATACCCTAGCTTGATTTGGTGTCTATTACATCATTTCTAGAGTCTACCAACCAAGGGGCCCCTTTTCCTAGGGAACCTTTTGTTTTTCCTTCTTTTGGAAACGTTGTTCCTCCTTATATTTCTATTTTGATTCTACCCGGATTTACTATCATATTATCATCATGGTTATTTTCCACTTCAGTGACCCCAAATGCACCTGGTGCTTCATATGCAAGCCCACCATCTCTAGAATGTCAACCTCTTGTTAATGTTTTTCCTTCTTCGCTTGTTGCATCTTCTTCCCTTTCCTCTTCCTCACCTTGTTGAAATCCTTATTTCTAGTAACTAAGAGGATAAGAAGAAGAATCAAAGGAAGAATAAGAAGAATAAAAATAACAAAAGGGACAAACTTCCAACCACTATGTGACATGTTGGAAGCAATCAACCAATTACTATCAATCAGGGTGGGAGAGTTGATGATGGTGACAAGCCCACCAAGACAACTCACAAGCCCAAATACCCTTGCAAGATTTGTAAGGATGAACATCTTCTTAGATAGTTACCTAGCATTCCAAAGGTCTTAGAAGTGTGGTCTACGGGTTCTCAACAACCCATGTCACCAGATGCCTTAATTCATGTTGGTGACAACCCATCAACTAGTGAAAGTAAGGTTGGAGAAAAAAAAATTAGAGTCAAATTTCCTTGTAGGTTATGAAACAAGAGTCATCAAGATCACCTTTTCCCTCATATGGATGAAGCCTCAAAATTTTTGGAAAAGATTGTTGATTTCCAACAACAGTTTCCAACTGGTTACCGTAAATTTTTTCCCAACCCGTCATTATTTGACGAAATGGTCAATATGATCCCATCATCACTCGATCCCACTCTTCTCTTGAAGAGTGAAGTCAAAGTGGTCAATCTGACTCCATCATCGGTCGATCCCACTCTTCCCTTGAAGAGTGAGGTTCAAGTGACCGATCTAACTCCATTATCAGTTGATCCCACTCTTCCCTTGAAGAGTGAATTGGATACTGCTCATATTTATCTTTTCACTTCAGATGACTATGGACAAAGGGGCATTTTCCACGTTCCAATGGAACCCCTTCCAAGTACTGAGCTTATTTCCTTTGATTGGAGTATACTAATGGGACCTCGTCTTCCTTCCTATATACCTTTCCGAATCATTGTGCAGGTTTGCAGTAGGGATGTATATCAAAATCTTATAGATGAAGGTGCTAATGTTAGTATTTTATTCTCAACTACTTGGAAATCTCTAGGTCCCCCTAAACTTGTCCCCATTAATCAACATATGTTGGATTTTAACAGGATAGCCAACAAACCTTTAGGGATCCTACCTCAAATACCTATTACCTTAGGAGGGAAAAATGTCTATATTGATATGATGGTAATCCAAGGCTCTTTGTAGAAATTTCGATACAAATTAATGTATTCCTGCGATTCTCCTGATCTAACAATTACCACAATCCATAATCAGATGTGCCCTTCAGATATCGCAAGACATGCTTCCCCGCCTTCCAAAAGAGTTTGGTAGGCTTAACCATCGCTTGACTTAGCTGGTTAACCGCATAGCAAATGTCCGACCTCGTGTTCACTAAATACATTAGCGAACCTACTAACTGTCGATAGACAGTAGCATCCACTACCTCTCCAGAAGTAGCATCCTCTTTCCTCCAGTTTCCTGGAAGAGGAGTATCCATGGGTTTGCAGCCCTCCATGTGAAACTTACCCAGTATCTCTCTTGCATACTTTCCTTGAGACACAAAAAGTTCACCATCTCGCTGCCCAATTTCCAAACCAAGGAAATAATGAAGAAGGCCCAAATCCTTCATCTCAAACTCCTTTGCAAGGTCCTCCTTGCATGAGTGTATCAGCTGCTCATCACCAGTAAGTATTAAATCATCAACATAAAGCACAATGATCAAAATCT
>ML786880.1:214417-230157 GCA_009831015.1 Picea engelmannii | reverse complement strand
TGTATTTAACAAGTTGTGGTAATTGTTAGATCAGGAGAATCGCAGGAATACATTAATTTGTATCGAAATTTCTACACCTTTAGGGATCCTACCTCAAATACCTATTACCTTAGGAGGGAAAAATGTCTATATTGATATGATGGTAATCCAAGGCTCTTTGTATTTTAATTTTCTCCTCGGGTGTGACTATGTTTATGTTGTGAAATATATTGTGTCCACACTCTTTCGAGTGATGTATTTCCCTCATATTAGAAACATAGTGACGATTGAACATATTTCATTCATTGGCCCTCATATGAAGGAAAACCATCCGACTTCCCTGAATGTTCTTTACATGCAAGAAGTATCCACACTGCCACATGTTAATTATGTGGGAAAATTTCCCATTCTTTCAAATACTAATGAGAAAGAGCCTTTCAATGTATACTCGAATTATTTTGACTTAGATCTGGTAGTTGACATGGTGATCTCTTCAATAGGCATATTAGAGCCTGATATCCCTATCCCTATTGCGACCCTCGACTTGTATTCCTTCTAGAGCATTGTTCTTCTATCCAACAAAGATCTCTTGGAAGCCATGATTGAGTTATGTCCCTTGCCATGTATTCCTCCTAACGCATTGTCCTCATGGAATCCATTATATAGAAGAATCCACGAGCAGAGTTCCCATTTATGTGTCAATATTGTTAAAAAATGAAACAAAGTTTTGGGGATCGAACCCAAAGGTTACGAGAAAACTTCCCATTTCTATTTCAATCTCATTAAAAAATGAAAAAGAGTTATGGGGATTTAACCCATAGGTTATGAGAAAAAATATCGTTTTTGTTTCAAGATCGTTAAAAATGAAACAAAGGTCTGGAGATAGAATCAAAAGGTGATGATCAAAGTTCTCGTTTATGTTTCAATCTCGTTAAAAAATGAAACAGAGGCCTGGGGATCGAATCTAGAGGCCATGAGAACAATTCATTGTATATTTCAATCTCATCAATAAATTTAATTGATTCCATTCTAGTTTAGTCAAGTCCTTTTTCTATATCTCTCAAACGTTGAGGTGAGCCTTTCTCTAGATCTCATAAATGTTGAGTCGATTCTTTCACTAGATATTATAATTGAAACTTCATATCATCTTCCTGTTTCAATTGACCCTCTTTCTCCCTCCCTCTCTGGTGAAACTTTTCCTATTAGTAACTAGGAGTCTATTTGGGTATGGAAATTGAGAAGAGTAGGCAGGTGAAATGAATATTGGGGGGCATGTCTCTAGCCTCTGGACATCATGTTGGAGTTAAACCACTATATTTTCAAGCTAGGGGAAAAGTAACAACCACCCATGGGTATCACCCGAAAACTTTGGAAATTACTTTGGGAAGTAACAAGCATGGTTTTTCCATGTTTCAATCTTGTGTAAAAATGAAACTACCTATAGCACAATTTATTTTCTAGTTTCAAGCTCATGAAAAATGAAATCTACCACGAGATTAATCTTTTTTCTTTCTCGTGCTTGTAAATACATGAGAAAAGGTTACTAATCTTAGTATTTGTTCTTTATCATGCTCATAAATCCATGAGAATAGGTTACCGAGTATACGTTTATCACTTTTTCGAGCTCATAAAAACCCTACAAAAAAAGGAACTCTTTGGAGTCTCCTTTAAGCCCTTTTTAGACTCCCTAAACATGAAAATATTGTCGAGCGAGCTTACCTCATTTCACACTCGTTAAAGGATTTGAAAGGGAATATTTTGAGTGGTAGTTTACCCCTTTTCATCCTCATAAGACTAATTACGAAAAAGGAATAATCTAGGCCCTTTCGGTTAGAAGATTTCTCTCTTGTATCATTTTATATTTTTTTGGGATTGAGAGACTAAAACTCACGAAAAACTCAACTTTGGATTTTCCTTTAAGTTCTTTTCAAAATACCTGAACATGAAAAACCACTGAGTTTACCTTGTATGGACTCATAAAATTATTCGTTGGAGGACCCATTTGGGATTGAACCCTTACTTCTTCAGGTTCGTTAAACATGTGAAGAGGAACTTACCAAAGATGAGTTATACCGAACATATTTTATCCTCCTCGAGCTCATTAAAAACATAGTTACTCATCTATTTGGATGGGGGAGGAATTTGGTAAGTGGGTCAATATTTTGAAACAATAAGGAAATTGTTTTTAGCCACTATTGAACATGGCACATGTCTCCATTCTGATTACAGTTGGGTGATTTGCTTGTCTCTGAGTCATACCAATTCCATGTGTCATCATACTCTTTCAACTCTTTCGAAGAGAACCTTTTGTTTTCATCACATTATGTTTGGATTCATTCCTTGTCGATTCAATGCTTCCAAGTCACTTGTCGTGCCATGCAATGTTCAAGGGAAGTCTCATCTTCAATCAACCTCTACAATATTATCCATATTCATACCCATATCAATGTTTCCACATTTTCTCTATCATCTCAAATCATCATCCTGATCAATTTCATGTCAATGATGAGGAATACATCATGGCCCTCCTTTGATTATTATATTCATGTCGACTTCAAGAAATTATCCAAGAGCCAGACTTAGAAACCAATTAGTGCCTTGGAACTCGCATGCATCAATAGAAGTTTTCATTTCTTTTAGTAGTGGTTTTACATCATTGGCCCTTGAACTAATATTCCAGTGAATGTTTTAATTTATCTCATTTATTCACATTCGTTGGATTGTACTATGGTACCTTGGGAATCATTTACATCACTAGTGATTTCCCTCTCACTTGTTAACAATATACATTAATTATCGGTAATCAAGTGGTTTGTACCATGTTTGACATCAGCACATGTATTCACATGGTTATAATCGTACTGGTTCAGAATCAGGATGAAGACCCTAGGAACCTTTTTGGCACCTACCAGTGTTATGGGCCCAACCTAGGTTGTGATGGAGAGTAATATTATTGATGTACATTGTCACATAGATCCACTTTGTATTTGTTTGTGTCTATGTTGTTGTTGTATTGTAGCTCCACTGTGTAAAATATCGTGGCTACAACCTGATCAATTCATGGTGGTATGGATCCACATTTTATGTCCGATGGACATATCCTTAGTCAGTAATTTCAAGGATCCATAATGTATTGTTCGGTGACCATGCGTTAAGTCTATCTGTACCAAGAATGTGTATTCCTACCTTGAGAATGATATATATACTCTTTTATGTTTGTTTTGCATATTCCATCCAACTCTCCTTTTCAGCACCCATCACTCATATAAAAAATTTCATCCATCAACGTTCTTCTGACCTCACATTTTAGGGGGCAATTTGTTACACACAAAATTTGCACATTGCCTAGTGTCGTACTAATTGTTGCACTTATGTCACTATTTCATTAAGTGTCACACTTATGTACAGTTGTGTTGTTTAGTATAATAATTCCAAAATAACACTTTCCTAAGTGTCACAATTATATTTCATCACTCTAACACCATGGAATAACAGTTTTCCATGATCCCTAGCCATTGAAGAGAATAAAACCCCATTTTGAAGGTCGAAAACATGACTTTTACAGTCAATTTTTGGATTAGTAGGAGCACTTCTACCCCCTTGCCATGGCTTAGGGAGCATCACCCCTAGGGTGACACTCCTATATAGAGAATTTGGGAACATCATCGATGCCTTGTCACAAGCATTTAGGGAATGTCACTCTTGTTGGGGTGGTTTTAACCAATCCCACGTTTTTATGTGGGATAGTTCCAAGGATCTTTGGGTTGTTATGAATAAAGGATGAGTCATGGGTTCAATATATCCATTTTGCATAGTCAATCCTAAATCATGGAGGAAATATCTCAACCTTCCCTTGATTCCCTATGTTGGTTAAACCTCCCAAGCTCCTATATAAACAAGGTCTCTCATGGTTGATGGGGGCTCATCACAGAGAATAGTTTGAGAGATGTCAAACCTTTGATATAAGACTTCAGAAGGTATCCTCACAATGTATATTTAGGGGTTGGAAAGGAGAAGCATGGAGGAATGATTGTAGTGCATCATGATTTAGAATAAGAGAATAGTTCTATTTCTTTCGAGGTATACTATGTTTGGAGATAGATTGGATCCAAAACCGGAATGATAAAGAGAAACGAGGAAAATTGACACAAAAAGGTTCCTCATTATCTTCCTCCTCCTCTCTTATTTCATGCATAAATAGATGGAAACTAGGAATGTTAGTGTCCATTTGTTCTAGTTGTCTTAGTTGAAGAAAACCCAACTAAGGAGAGCTCAACCTGTCTGCATGGTGAGATTTCTCACAACAACAATATTTCTGTCTCATGCTATTCACTTTGTATATTATTATCTCTTATTTTTAATGTTATTTTATCAATCAAAATTTTATGAAAAGAAGGGTCTTCGATTTGTTAAAAAAGATAAAGATGGAAATGAACTTCCTATCACAAAATGGAGTTCTATTTTAACAATATCATAAGTTGAAGATGGATTTCTATAGTTTTTCAATCAATTTCTATTTAACACAAATGAACTTCTCATGGGATATGATCCTCCTATAATGTCAGATTATTATCAACAAAATTTACAATTGCACCCTTCTCTGAGAGTAGGTGATTGGTTCCTTTTCTAGGAATTTACTGTACTCAGAATTTATGGATTTGAATTAGAACCTTATCAATTACCCATTTATATTCCTCGCATATTGTTTGCCTTAGAATATTGCAAAGAAATGTTAATGACTGATCAATTTCATTTTGTCTCAAAGAGAAAAAAGTCTTATTTATCCTTTCGTGCATAAATTTCCTCTTTCGTTATTAAAATTAGGCAAACCATTGATTACATAAACAAATTTTTGGCATCCTACCACTTGAAAAATGATATATCATGGAATTTTGATCCCTATATCATGTTATGTCTGAACAGCATAAGAATTTTGGATTACCTGTTTTTCAACATTGTCCAAATACTGCCATTAAAATGAAAACTAACAAGAACACCTAGCAAGAGGTGTAATTTTTTATTATTATTCATAATTCAATCATCAAGACCATGATGGAAATACAATTGCAAGAAAAATTTGCATTACCATCTAGATCATAGATTCACTCCATTGAACCTAAGTGTATAATCACGAGAGAGAAACAATTAGAAAACATCAACAAGTTGAAGACTCATCTTTCAAGCATGATAGTGGAAGAACTTGAAGTTAATAATCCAAATCAGAGGGAAATCAAATGGAGAAAATTTCCAAATACAATCAATGAGGAAATTGAAGAAGCACGAGAAGATATTTCATAATAGATTGATTCCCTTCTTGTAGATGTGGATAAAAAGAAATCAGAAGAACCCCTGGTCATAGTTTCTTTTGGATTTCCTAAAAAAATGAAAAAAAAACATCCTTAGTTATTAAGGATAGTACCTTGGCTAAAATCCAAGAATTATCAAGGCCAAGGTGCATGACTTCAACTGATGTAAAAATAATCAATTCAATCTCCTAGTCATGCAACCGGATCCAAATAAAAGTTTTGGATTGGCATAATACAAGACTACCTTAGTGGGAGTAGATCTAACTCAAGTTAACGTCTTTGATTTAGTTGAATGGAATAAACAGACTGGTGAAATTGTAGCTCGAATAATGTTTCGATCATCAGTGATTTTAAGGAAACTACAAAATGTAGTTTTCAAACTATCTCATCAATGAGGAAACACTTAATAGAATTAAAGCAAACAAAGTTAGATAATTGGAAGTATGGGTTGCATCAATAACTGATGGAAATAAGGAAACTACAAATTTCAAAGTTGTTTTGGATGAGAAATAAAAAGAGATAAGAAGTCTAAAACATTGGTTGAAAATTCCTCATTTTCAACTTACAGATGCCAAAGAATTAATTGAAGCATATGAAGAAAGGGACAAATTCAGCTCAGAGAATGTCACTTTAAAATAAAATGTGACAACTCTCAACAAAGCAATCATTGAATTGAAATTATACAAACATAGTATTTCCAGGAAAGTTTATGGAGAAGTAATAAAGTAATCCAGGGTCATGATTCTTTATTAATGTCACCAATGGTTATTTCAAGATCAGGCACAATCCCACCTAGAAAATAATTAGCAAAAGGGAAAGCATGTAACTGAACTTGAAGAATAATCGGAAAGGAAAACTCAAAAAATAAATATTATAATTAAAGAAAAAGAAAGCTTGAGAAAGCTCTTTAAAATACATTAGAACAAATTGTTGGTGCACAACACTTAGTTTAATATAGAAAAATATTGTAGGATAAAATTATTCAATTTCTGGAGCAATTCAGGACCCACTTGGAAATATATCATCTATGTGAAACAATGACAATAAAAAAATGCACAGCTTGATATAAAAAATCATCTATCTGAAATTGAAAAGAATATGCCTTAGACTAAATATATTATTAAGTTTATCAATTCTCTTTCTAATTAGGAATTAAAATATTATGAAGTGACAAATAGATTTGATGTTGTATTAAATGTCAGAATTGTCATAGAAAAGGGGGAGCTACTCAAAGCATTGGTTAAAAATATTGAAGAAGTTCTAAAAGGGATAATTAAATTTAAAAGGAAATTAAGAAAGGTTAAAAAGCTTCGTTTACAATCTCCATGGTCAATTGATCATTAGCTTCATCCTAAAGAATCATATATATATAGATGGTGGTCGCTTGCAGAGATGATATGTAGTTCGACATTGGTTAAAACAAATTATTCTCTCAGAAAACTATTGTTAACTCTTTGGGAAAATATTTTACTATTCTGGCGATGCTCATTGATTTTTTAAACATTCAACCAGTGAGTCCTTATTATTTATCCATGGAACTTGAAGTTTTGTACAAGAATATTTTGAAAGAGCCATTTTGCTCAAATAATGAATGGAATGAAATGCTCAGATTCAAGCTCATCTCAACGAAGCTTCATCATAAAATGATTATTCAAATGGACAAAGAGAAAGAAACCACTAAAGTGACTCCAGATATTGTTGAGACCAGCCATAAAATTCAAAGAGGAGAAACACACAAAGAGAATAATATTACCATTAAGGAGCCGACAACTGGCCATTTATCATTAAGTAAGAAAAGTCAATTTGTTGAGAAGATGAGAGGAAAAAATAGTTTTTTATTTTAATTTACTTTAATTTCAAAATTTTATTTCAAGAAAGTTATTTGATGGTTACGAAAAGAACTATAAAAATAATTGTTGAAGACTCTCAAAGGGTCGTCATTTTCCTGAAAGACATACACTTCTTTCTGAGAATTCATTGCCATGAGAATAATGATCTTTTAGATATGTATTATCATCTTTGTTTGATATTTGAAATAATATTCGACACCAATTTGTATTTGAATTTATGTTATGTTAGTGTTTTACTTTCATTTATATGTATTTCTTCTTCTCTTGTATATCAATTGATTAAAGTATGAATATTTTCCATTGAGTTGACATGATCTTCCTTTGAAGTTTATTCATTTTAGAATGATGGTTTTCTAGTTAATACACAGGGTTGGCTTGACATTGTCTTTCTATTGATATTTTATATGAATCGTATTTGTTAGTCTAATATACGAGGTATTCACCATTTTATATGATGTGGATGTTGTTCATGGAATGTTTATGTAATGGCACTAGTTATTTTCTTTTATTTGTTTATTTGTGATCACTTTATCTTTGAGAACATGCTTCGTAACCATGAACTAATCGGATCTAGTTTATTTCTTTCTGATTTGAAGTGAACTAAGGTCTCATTTTATTTGATATAGTCTTATATTTTTTGGATAAAGTTTCCTTGTTTCTTTACCTCATTGATGTTGTTGGATATTCGTATTGATTATAATATTTCTTTAAATCTTACCTAACTTTCATATTTAATTTTATAGGGGATACCCTCTCTGGATCATAGATTTTCCTAAAATATCCTAAAGAAGGAATACACTTCTAAAGGGCCTCATTGGGTTCCTTGGCGTTGTTATTTAATTAGAACAACTTGAGGAACAAAATATTCCTAGCACACAATCATTTAATTCGATTGCATAATGGTTGTGTACAAATACTGCAAGAATCACATAGGATGTCCCAAACATTTTCATGCAACCATACTTGCATGAAAAATTGGGATTTTGTTGCATGATAACCGTGGATTTCATGAGAAAATAGCCAAGAAACATTAGTTTGACATGTGTTCTTTGTTTTTCCTACCAGATGCATGACTATATTGCAAATAGTCATGAGAGGGTTGTGTGACTATTTTCTCAATAGTTTCACAACCCGTCAAAAACCCTAATGACCTTCTTTATGGTACGAGTAGGACCCAAATAAAAATATTAAATGGACAAAAAGGAAAAGGATTTTATGGCCTCTTACATGATGGTCTAAAAATTAGAATTTTATGGTTAGTTTGCACACAACAAGGTATGAAAAGGGCATGGGCTTAAATCATTTGGTCAACTTAGAAAAGTACAAATTATTTTTATTTGTGGGCCCCACCCTATTTATAGGGCCTCTTCATGAAATTCCATAGGCTTATGCAAGAGATTAGAAGTTTTTTTTTTCTATATTGATCACACCAATAGAATCTTGGCTCTTCCCCATTTCACAAAAATTGCCCCATTCATTGCCATCTAAACCTTCACCCAATGGGCCATTTACCCTTGCCAAGTTCTCCAAGTAGGTATGTGAGCTCACTAGCTCCACTTTTTACATCATTTGCACCATTGGATTTCTTATCATGATTATTGTCACACCAAGTATTTAGTTTTTTGTGTGTAGGTAGTCACCAGAAGGCCATCATTTCCCCCCACCACACACAGAAAATCCCATGTCCTCCTCCTCTCATGTATACTTATTCAAACCAGCATGTAAATACACCTTCTATATATTTTTCAATTACTATTATATTTCCTCTCTGAATATACCTTTAGGGCTCTCCCATCCTAGCTCGGTGGGAAACTTCACCTAGTTCTACATGCATTTAGTTATTGTTGGCTGACAAAAATCCACCTTCATGGGTTTCCTTGGTTATAATGCATCATCACATAACATTATGCATCTAAAAGAACATGCCTCATTCTTCATTATCATTATTTTTTCTAACCCATACCTTCATACTCCTATGGGTTGTATTTTTTTATGATTGGATATGTTAAGCTCCTAACCAAATTATATTGGCCTCTCATCTTATCCATGACTAGTATCCCATATTCATTTCACTCCATCAGTCATTCCCCCTTCCAAGGAGACCCACCCAAGGGCTGCATCAATGTTCTGTTTCACCACTCTAGCCCCATAAGGAAGAGTTGATTGGTCGCAAGGATTGGGGCACTTGTATCCTTATATATATATATATATATATATATATATATATATATATATATATATAAGGATACAGTAACACCAATGTTCATACCATCTCATCCAATGGAATCTCATTTGAACTGTTAGTGTTACTTGTCACCCTTGTTTGGAGCATCTTCACTGAGTTACCCGTGCCTACAAATGAGGGAAACACCAATGGTCATACCATCTCATCTAATGGAATCTCATTTGAATTGTTAGTGTTCCTTGTTACCCTTGTTTGGAGCATCTTCACTGAGTTACCCATGCCTACAATAATTCTATCTATCTACAACACCTCCCATATCCCAATACTTATCACTATGATTTCCTAGGGTTTTCTTAATCAACTATATATCGATTTTATCCACTTATCTATGTTCCAGTATTGCATAAATCAATCATTTGGTTATCTCTTGACATTATTTCATCTTTTGTTTGTTTGGCTCTTACTATTTGCCTTGCTAGCCATCATTTTATCTTTGTCCAAGGGAAGTCTTGTGTTCGATCCTCATTTTCCAAATATCGTGTATCCTTATCAAAATATTACTCCATTAAAGTTGGTTACTTAACATGCCATTCTTTTATCATGAGTGACCTCCCATCCTTAACTCTCTTATCTTCACTCCCATTGACACCAATACACGTTTTTTTTGGTTGGTTACTTGACATGTCATTTTTTTATCCTGAGTGACCTCACATCCTTCACTCTCATATCTTCACTCACATCCTTCACTCTCTTGACATTCATTCATGCTATGTTTGGTTGGTTATTACTATTTCTTTTGTTGACCATCATTTATGCTTTGTCCAAGGGAGGTATGTAGTTCCATCCTCATTTTCCAAATATCAGGTATCCTTATCAAAATCCTACTCCATTATAGTTGGTTACTTGACATGTCATCTTTTATCCCGAGCGACCTCCCATCCTTAACTCTCATATATTCACTCCCATTGACACCAATAAATTTTATTCTGGGAGTGCTTTATACCTTGGTTCCTATTTCCATCATTGATGGAAACCCCAAATTAAAAAAAAAAAGAGAGTCACCATTGCTCTTTGATGCAACAGGCCCCACGATGTTCGATGCTTATATGGCTATCAATTCCCTCAAGCATGAGCTCTCTTCAAATATCTCCCTATAGATTCTAAAGATGCTTCGAGTGAGTAGTCATCTACTGTTACTTACACTACCATGGGTGACACATGCTTCCATGTAAATGATTTTCCAGTTATGAAATTATATGTTATCACCACATGGGCAGATAACAGTATTCAAACATGATAAAAAACTAGCATGTATTCTATGATAATTTCATGAGCATGGTATTCCCACCTCATTTGTATAAGAGATCACCATCACATGTATGTATGGTTTTTTTTATGGGGGATTCATCACTTTTCTACATGTATTCCTTTATTCTTGGTCAAATATCTCACTATGTCAAAGTAGGCTTTAAACTCAAAAGCATGTGGGATATAAAAAAATTATGTATTTCATCTATACCAATGCTCCTAAGCTGACACATCAAGGGAAAATTGTTATCACCTCAATTTCACTCACAAGAGACAATTAGTCAATGTTTCAAAAGCATCATTAGTTAACTAGAATACAACATAATATTTCTACCTTGTGGGTACTTTACATCGCCTCATGGAGAAAGGAAAAATCTTTGAATGCGGGTTTTCATACATTTGCACAACTTTAATTACTTGACACTCATGAGACTTTCATGGAATATACTTTGAAAGTTGTGAAACTCTATCTATAGGAGTGAGTGCAACTCCTTTGACATATTTAACTATTTAGGCCTCACTTAGATGAATCTAAGTTAATATATAAGATAAATTATAGTTCTCATCCCATTTTTGAAGAGCACTTTGGCCTCCCAAAGTCCCTTGCAAGCATTGGGAAGCCATTTTGAATGAAGAGATTTCACATTGAAACTAGTTCTTCAAGAGGTTCATAATATATTTATAAAGAAAAGATGCATGGAAACATTTGACAAAGGAATAATTTCAAAGTTATGTTGGAGGAATGAGATTGGAGATCAGTTATCTCACTCTCTCATCTCTACAATTCATCACCCTCATGCTTGTTTGTATTCTTTCCACAAAGAACAAAGACTTCTTCATTCACCATTTTAGAGAGGGAATTCAAGAACAAAAACAACCTATCCCAAGGAGAGTGTTGGAGGGAATTTGCATCCAAGCATTCTCCCTACTAGGTGTTGTTACTCACTTTTATTCTTCTTAGTTTGACTTACATATGAGTGTTTTTTTTCCCTCCAAGTTCTTATGTTTGAATGGCATTCTTATAGTTTAATTTGTAATTTAATGACATGCATGCTCTATTGATTTATTTTTTTATGGAAATACTCTTGTGCTTGTCCCACAACTAACAATTATCTATTGTTTAGCTTACTGTCTATCTTAACAAAGGGGGTTTTTCTCACTCATGCAAGAAAATCCCCAACAAACTAACCTCATCCAAGAAATTTTCTCGAATAAGATCCTCTTTTGGGGTATGACAAGTATGATCAAAATGACAACATCGACACATAATAATTACGCTAAAACCAACATGGAAAGCATGACCTGAAGGTCCTACACCTAGTGGTATACATCATGAGATGATGGTTCTTTATGGGAAACAACCACAATTGCACCTATGTTGAACTAGAATGCATGTTAGGGACAATATAGTAGTACTAGTGGCCCAAATCCTATCTCCAAATTGAGGTGGCTTGAAGGGGGGAATGTCACACAATCCCCTAGGAGAAGGTGATCCTCTCAATGGGTTACACCTACCAGTTTCTCGATACTAAGTAGAGCCAAGACCAACCCCCTAGAATTCTCCAATTCAAAATAATTGACATGGAGACATAGAATGAACTATACCCATAATTTATGAAGAAAATACAAAGGAACCTCCCTATTATTGCAGGGAGATTTATCAAATACCATAAACCATCGATCCATCCAATTGTCTCTCCATGTCAAGAATGTGTACCAACCTATGCAAATATGACTCTTTCTCGAATGAGGTGATTGGTTGGTTCTAGGGTTAATGAGCAACTCAACAATGCCCCCTTTTCTTATATTAATTGTGTTTGTCTCTTCCTTACTAAATGTCAATTGAGTAGTACTCTCTCATCCTAGCCCTATATTTGAATATTCAGATAATTGGCCATGGGCATGGCCAATGAAAGCCAATGTAATATGGGATGGATCCCTTGTGTTCCTAATATCCCCAATTATTTTTTTAGGTTCATGTAGACATCGATTAATTTCGTTATATAGGTCTTGTATAGAGTTAGGGTTTGGATTTTCATCGGGGTTTTCTCGATGGTGATTGAATAACAACTGCAATTAAACAAGAACAAAGTTTTCATAGAAAGTATGTAAATTTCTAAAATTTAAAAATTATAAAAAGACATTTAAAATCAAATGCCATAAATTAGAGCTTCTCTTCATAAAATTATGAGTGCCAATGATGCCAATTTTCGAGGCCTTCTTTTCCTTGTTAATTTTGGGCCTAGATGATGAAGTGTGCTCGCATTGGTGGAGGAAAAATCATCGCAAGATGATAAGTCAATGAATAAAAATGAGTAGCAATTTTTTTATATGTTTTCACAGACAAAAACATGCACGAGTTCCTAATCCATACCCACTAAAAAACATGCACACACTTTGAACGCATGCACATTGTTTTTTACAAAAAGATAGATGTTGAGCCTTATAATCCAATATGGAGTATCTTGCATAGATATTCGACATGAGTTGAGGATATTTAAATAAGAACACATGCATGTTACTAAAGAACATTTACATTCTTAAAAAACCAAATAACACACTTTCGTGTTCTAATGAAAAAGAGAAACATCGACGTGCCCCCACCCATGTGCACTTATGAAATGGATGCACATATTTATATTAGCTATATATTTAAAAAAATCTTTCCAATTTTAGAGATCTTCTTACATGATGCTTGTGTGACATATTTTAAAGGCCTAAAATATTTAAACACAACATGCTCATGTTTTTAAATATTGCACACACATTTCCAAAATATATAAACATGGTTTCCTAAAACTTAGTTATTTATTTTGAGGCCATCATCTTCTTGAGAATTCCCTATAATAGTGCATTTATCAAATGTTGATATGTTCGACCACACTTTAGTAATTTTATATTTATGAATGATAGAATTAATCACTAAATGCACTGTACTTATGAATTTGATTCATTATGCATTCCATTTTTGTTCATTTAATATTTAGCTATTATCTTTATCGGAATTGGGTTATGTTTAACCATGTTTTTTTTCAAAATCTTTATAATGATTTGGAGATTTCAATTGTAATTGAATTAAAATATCTATTATTATTATAAAATAAGATACAATAGAATTTTTTCACCTTTTGGAGACTATGCTTTTGGAGACTATGTAGGATTTATATATACTACATCAAAAAATTAATTAAAATTTACATTCACAATTTTGATATTGGTGTTCTAAAACATCATTAATATATTTATCTATTTTCTTTGTAAACAAATTACATTCAGAGCATTGATGTTGGTGTTCTAGAACATATATTTATCTATTTCCTTTGTAAACAAATTCAACAAATTACATTCAGAGCATTGATGTTGGTGTTCTAGAGCATCATTAATATAACTACCTAAACATACTTATATGCCAATGAATAAGTAAACTCGACCTCACACGAAAGTAGCTAGCTTATCGCTCCAAGAATTCCCATCATAAAATATTGCGTTCCAATAGGCATTTGGACTGCTTTAAAGAGAAGCTATTAATATTTTAATTTTTAACACTATAGAGATTTCGCGTTGGATGGAGGCGATAAGGAGAGGCTATTGATATCTTAATTTGTCACTGACACTCGATGGATTAGATGGATATACTTTTGGGGACACCACGACCAGTAAGGCCACCGGACTTGGATAGATCAGTGGTGTTAGGATACAATAATGTGTAAGGAACTACAGCAGGCCCAAGCCTATTCTTTAGATCGGGATTATTGTTTCTGGTTGTTACATTCTTCTCCACTTGCACTAACCTTGATGAAAATCGGTTGAACGCTTCAGCTACTCCATTGTCATCGGCCCACTCTGGCGTAGATCCATGTATTTGCCCCACATATACTTCCTTTTTTGCATGCTTTTACAAGATCTCCCAAATGGCCATCACAAGGGTGGCCTGGAACGGAGTAGATACAGTTTTAAGGAAATATTCATCTACATCTCTCAACATCTCCGTGTATTCTACGGAACCTTTATCTGGAATAAGTTGTCTACTCATGGTGGGAAGATTGGGCATGTAGCCTCCATAAGAATACTGCCCGAAGTTGACTGCGGCATGGTGAGCCGATGCAAGCCACATAACAGTTGTCACTGCTTCAGCAACTTCCTCTTTTGTCTCCATTTTGTACCATCTGCTCGGATCGTCCTTGAGATCTCCATGCCCAACGTTTACAATCTCACTCCACCAAGCTTGCAATTCTTGATCTCTTTTCATCGACGCATCGTCCTTGTAATACAAAGACAAGTAGTTTGAAACCCATTCTTTCATAGCAAACCATACTTCCAGGCCGTCTACGGCAAACGGGTAGTCTTCAATCACAAGCCTTCGCTCGTGGGGAGTTGTTGGGTCCGGGACAGCCATTCCTCTATAAAACATAAAATTTATATGTCAATATAGTATGCGAACAATACTTAATAAAACTAGCATTTTAATCTTTGAAAACAAACCTTTTAATATATTAAGAAAATGAGAGAGCAGAGAGAATAATGATTTTTTATTATTCTCTAAACAATGATTTAGAGAGTCATCTCGGACAGGGATTATTCAGACCTCAGATGTCTTAATCCCTGTCCGGGATGACTCTTTTGATAAGAAATCTACAGATATCATTCAGGCCATGAGATTCGCTCATGCAATACAGTTAAGGGACATGGAAGCTCGCCTAGCAGAGGCAGAAGCTTTTATCAAATATTCAGACCCTATAGAGCCAGAGCTTCACAGTGAACAAGAAAGGGAATTTCATCTGGAAATTTCGAAAGAGCCTATAGATGAGTCATTAGCCGGTCATGAGGAAACAAAGGATTTTGAGTTTGAAATGATTGAATATCCAGATAATTCAGATCCCCACCCTCCTCAATCCATCTCTTCAGAGAAAATTTTCGACAATTGTGACGATCCTGAAATGATTAGTGAAGCAGATTCCTTGGTAGTTCAAGTTCCAGTTTCTCAACCATCAGATGGCTTAATGACAACAAATGGGAAATTGGAAGATAAATTTTTAACTCCAGATCATTATGAGCAGTGGTTAGCCTTCCATCGTGACAGTCCAATGCAAAGCTTTATAAAAAATTTACAAG
>ML786880.1:142871-205360 GCA_009831015.1 Picea engelmannii | reverse complement strand
TTGACAAATGAATCTATTCATGCCCAGCCGTTCTCGGAAGGCTGTCTCCCTTTACCGCTTCCGGGAATGCCCCGGTAGGGATCTCTCCACAGAGATTTCCTCCTTGGAAAGGTTCGCTAAGAACCCAGAACAAGGGTTCGAACGCATAGGCCTTATTAACCTTGCACGAGGAGGAACGATTTTATTAAAGTTCCAAGGTGGTAGTGTTGCGAGAAGTGATAAATCGATGGATGAGATCTCGTCGGAGGAACCATAGTCATTCACGACCATTAGATTGACGAAAGTAACACAGGCGTTACTTACCTTGCCCCTTCCTCCTCTATCATCGTGAGGAACGAAAAATTGGGATCGTAAATCCCAAGACCCGAAAGAACGAATCTAGACCGTTGGATCTTGGTCCAATATACCCATCAGTCGTTGGATCTAGAGAAACTGCGCAGGGGTTAAGCGCAGGGGTAGGCATGCGAGGAAGAGATCTGAGCCATCAAATCTGGAGCAGAAATCCCGTAAGTCGTTGGATCGGGAGGAGTTTCACGGAGTATAAATTCTGGAAGGAGAACGTACAGGAGAAATGACCTGAACCGTTGGATCTTAGATCATAGTCCCGACAACCGTCAGATCTCGAGAAGATGCGCCGGAGTTAAACTCTAGTGTGCAGAGGAAGAGTCCTAGCCGTTGATCTCGGAAGGACACGTGTCAACATCTCGGAGAAGTCATCGGGACAACAGGGTCATCAGGGTTTTGTCGAGTCTAAGAATCGAGGCCTTGTGGTTCTCGAAATCCCGAGAACAGATCCTAACCGTTGATCTCGGCCAGACACGTGTCAGCGTTCTGGGGAGTCGTCGAGATTTCTCCCATCGGAGAATTTAGGAGTGTAGAACCGTTGCAATAGGAAGTCGCGATTCACGATTTACCAATAAGATCTGAGTCATCCATCTCAGGGACAAGTGTCGGAGATCAAGGCGCTATCGGAGTTTGGCCCATCGGAAAATCGGAGTTCTCGAGGCCATGAGGACCAAGACATCCTAAGTCCCAAAACCCTGAGAATCAATCCGGGCCGTTCATCTGCGAGGATAGGTGGCAAGGGATTGGGCGCCGTCGGAGTTTTGTTCATCGGAAGTTTCGATGGTAAGGACATTGTGCACCAGGAAATCGCGATACGTGATTCTCCGATACAATCAGAACCGTCCATCATTTTAGGGACGCGTGTCAGTGGATCTAACATAGTCGGGGTTCGGCATATCGGGGTTTTCGAATGCAAGGAACTCTTGTCATACGGAATCGCTAACCGTGAAACCCCGATGAGTGGGAGCCAGCTATCAAGCCCATTAGCGGAGGAGGACGGAGCTGTAGGGAGGACGCGTGTCAAGCACCCGGAGAGAATCGGGAATCGGGATACTGCGGGTCCCGTGGACATGGGTCTTGTGACATGGGAAACCCCGTAGCCCCGACGGGGATGAGGTAGTGGTCACGGAGTTGGTCATGTGGACCAGGGACTAAACCAGTGGGGCTAGCGTGATCAGAAAGGTGCGTCGCGAATCGAGAAATCGCAATTCCCGTGGACATGTGTTTTGCGTCATCACAAATGTCGAAATCCCGATGGGAGGTTATACGGCGGTGGTCCTATGGTAAATGGTCACATGGGCTATTGTATATCCTGGAGGGCTAATGCGTTAGGGGCATATCGGGGATCGAAGAGTCGCGAGTTCTGAGGACTCGTGAATTACGACATCGGAAATCCTGAAACTCCGATAGGAGTAGCCCCGAAAGAAGGTAAGACCAGGGTCGTAAAGGTAGTGAATCACAGGCTTGGCCTAGGAAGCTAATGCGTAAGGAGCGCATCGAAATTCGGAGGATCGCGAGTTATGGGGGTGAATGAATTTTGACATTAGAAACCCCGAATCCCAATGTTGAACCAGGGATTGGCACTTCTCTAATGAGGGTTTCTGGAGATTTCTCATGTGTGGGAGATTAATTCAAAAAAAAAATTAATTTACGATAATGGGTGTGTTACACCCTCTTGCAAGCATTGCAAGAAAGAGGGACATGATGAGGACAAATGTTGGCAGTTGCATCCCGAGAAGAGGCCAAAGTGGTTCAAAGAAAAGAAGGTAACACAAACAGTGGCAACAATGACAACAAAGCCTACAGACTTGGGATCGGATTTAGGTGATGAGTCTAAGATTTCATTGGTTGATATGACAGGTAAATTTGGTGAAGAGATTGATTGTAGAAGCAAGTTGTTTCATATAAGGGTAATCATGCGACACACTAAGATAGACACATTAATCGACAGTGGATCTCAATCTAATCTAATATCAGAAGAATTGGTTAAGAAATTGGGATTAAAAACACAAACTCATCATAATCCTTACACACTTAAATGGATAAGCAATCATCATCAGATGCACATAACAAAGCAGTGCACAATCAAATTTGCAATTTCGTCTAAGTATGTGGATGAAGTAACATGTGATGTTGTGTCGTTAAAAGAATGTGGAATGGTCTTAGGTAGTCCATACTTGTATGATTGTAAGGCAATCTTCTATAGGACAAAGAATCAATATCAATTCACTAAAGCAGGTCATGATTATGTGGTGCATGCTCATCATGTTAAAGCAAGTAAAACACTTCAAACAATGGAACAATTAACGAAGGCAATGCAGGCATGCGACAAACCAATAATTGTTTCAAATGAAGTAATTGATCTTAAGCAAGAACAAGACATGGTTGTTGAATGGAAAATCAATCATAAATTGCTTCAAGATAAGCTCATGTCGTGCAGATATTTCCAATATATCAGTTCATTTACAGTCGTCTTTTTGATGTTGTCATTAGCAATGTTTTCTACATGGATGATAGTGGCTTCAGTAAGATGTAACAGGGTTCAAATGGATAACAATATACTGTCAGTTGTCATGATTATGTTACAGTTGATCTTGATGAGACAGGTGTACAGGACAGAGTTCAGAGACAGAGAGCAAGTCGGGTGGCCTATCCCGAGCTTGTTGACTGGTCAGTAACCTTTTGGGGACCAAAAGGTCTTTTTGTGGGGAGGTGTGATCCAAAATCGGATCCAGAAGCCTGATAGGGCTTGAAAAATGATCAAAAATGAAAGTGATGGGAATGCAATGAAACCTATACCATTGCGTCTGTCTCGTCTTCCTTATTCCGGTGCTATATTTACTTTGTCAAACGGGCTCCGTATGGAGAAGATATCACGTTCTGTTCGATAAGTCAAATAGGCAAAAAAAAGTACTGATTGTGCAGTCCGTACAGTCTGTACGGACGCTGACGTGGCATGTTCGTATGTGCGACACGTGGCAGGTCCGTATAGGGGACACGTGGTAGCACCAGGGAGTGACACGTGGCAGGCATATTTGAACATTTGGCGTACAGTTGGGCCAATCCAGAAGTGACACGTGTCACCACTGGAAGGGTGACATGTGGCATGGGATGACGTCAGCATCTTGCGTGTCAAGTGATTGGGCAGTACGGCGATTGACTTGGCAAGGTTGACATGGCTGGCACGTGGACCAATCAGTGTTTGACACGTGGCGTATTGTTATTGGTTGTTAAGGTGCCACGTGGCCCAGTCAAGGGCTACCACGTTGCACCCCATGATTGGTTATTATTGGTTATATGTAAAATTTGGTTTTGGCGTGGTCGGCGGTCGAACCCGCGACCTCCGGTGGGCGAAAGGACTAGGAAAGTCGGGCTAGCCAGCTAGCCGGAAGGTGGTGCTTATAAAGGATTCAAATTTTATTTATTTATTTTCGTTTTAATGTTTGAACCGGCGGGAAAAGGGTTGAGTCCTAGCCCCGACCCTCGGCGTAAAAAAACACACCATATGACCTTATACCATGGAACCAGGAGCGGCGTGTTGGCAGGATCGTTGGTGGATCGGGTATCCCTCGGATCCCGGGAGGTTACCACGTGACCAGGGCTCTACCAAAATGCGCGGGGGGGGGGGGGCGTTACAACGAATAGCCCGTGGCCATATGGCCTATTCATTTGCCAAGAAAACCGGGAGCGGGAGCAATGGAGGGGGGGGCAGCGCATGGGCGCGTGGCCACATGGCCCCCCATGTGACCGAGAATCAAGGGCGTGCATGGAATAAAGGGTCTTGCGCCCAATACTATAGTATAAAGTGGGTTTTTTCTAACAGAGTTTGGGTTTTATTATTAACTATGCCTATTTTTAGTGGATTCTCTCCATTTTTGGGGGATATTGGGCATTTTTGGAGGCTAAATTCTTGGAGGAAGTTGGAGATGAGAAACCAACTTCAAGGCTATATAAACTAGGCCTGTTTGAGGCCATTGGAGAGCAGTCAGAGTAGAGTTATGTTGAAGAAAAGCCAAGCCAAAGTTAGTTTGATGCAGAGAAGCTTTTGAGGAGGAGACGTTGTCGGACCATTTCTGGGACCTCCGGACGTCCGTTTTGCGTGCGATTTTCTTTGCCGGGTTCTAGAGATCTGCGAGAACATGACCAGATCAGTCTTGTAGCCATTTGGAATTGCAGCAATGTACTTTTGAGCATTTGAACAGAAATAAAGAAGCCTCCCCCATAGAGACAAAGGCTAGGAGACGTAGGCAAAGTTGTGCCGAACTCTGTTATCAATCTGTGTGTTATGGTTTGTTGTTTATTCTTTCATTTCAGATCTCCAAATGTGTATATGGCTGTTATAATTCCTCTTCTTTCCTCATTCTTTCACTAAGTTTTCTCGAATGGTTAATTAACGCATGCAAAATTAAAACTCAATCATAGTCATTTAAAAGATCCTACAGATCAATTTCTCTCAAACTTCAAGTTCTTTGATTTTGAGGTTCAGAGAATGAGTCTCTGCTAGAAGTTGAGTTATCATGTGAGTGTTCATGTTGTCTTTGTACCTGCAATCTTGGAAGAACAGTTTGAGGTACTTGTTGTCCTGAATTTTCCGTGTTTTCAATATTGGGCAACAAAGTATTTTGACTGTCTATTTGTTGATTTTCTAAATCATCCTAGACTTGATTTTCTAGAAATTTTACATCTCTACTGAGAATTAATTTCTTTGAGATTGGATTGTAAAGCCTGTAAGCTTTCGATGTTCCACTATATCTAGTGAAAATACATTTCTCACTTATGTCATCAAGTTTCTTCCTTAATTCGGAAAGTATGTGAGCATATGCTATGCATCTGAATGTCCTTAGATGCACAACATTGAGCTTTTTCCCACTCCATGCTTATGGAGAACTTTCATCTTTAGACTTGTGGTTGGAGATCTATTCAAGAGATAAACTGAGCATGCTACTTCTTCAGCCCAGAAAATATTTGACAAACTTTTCTCTTTGAGAAGTGTTCTTGCCATATTCATTATTGTCTGATTTTTTCTTTCAGCCACTCCATTCTATTGTGGAGTATACCGAGTTGTTGTTTGCATGATAATGCCTTGAGATTTGCAGAAATTTGCAAATTCTTTGGAGTTTTATTCTCCTCCTTCATCAGACCTGAGTGCTTTTATATATTTGCCACTCTGTTTTTCATCTTCTGTCTTGAATTCTTTGAATTTTGCAAAATTTTTAGACTTGAGTCTGAGAAAATAGATCCATATTTTTCTGTTGAAATCATCAATAAACGTTAGAAAATAAAAGCTGCCACCTATGGACTCTATTTGCATTGGTCCACATAGGTAAGTGTGAACAAGTTCAAGATGTTGTTTGGCTTGATTGGAAGACTGTGGAAAACTAGTTCTCTTATGTTTTCCAAGTATGCATGACTCACATGGGGGAATTCGCTCTTTAAATATAGGAAGATCTTTGACCATGGAGTTCTTCTGAAGAAGAATTAGACTTTGAAATGGTACATGTCCAAATCTTGTATGCCAAACCATTGTTTCATTCAAGGTAGATGCACTCTGTGCATATGGTTGACTCAGATTTGCAGTTCTGAGGGTAAGGGGAAACATCCTATTCTGATTCATATGTATTTTAGAAATCAATTTTCTTCTTGGGATTTTGTTATATATCTTGCAAGATGCTCCCTCAAAAAGTACCTTATATCCATGTTCAATGACTTGTCCTACACTTAGAAAATTACGTTTCAGATCTAGAACATGATAGACATTGTTTATGTCTTTCTTTACATTCTATTTAGTAAGAATAGGAACAGTTCCTTTTCTTTGAACTTTGACTAAAGAATCATTTCGAAGTGTAATATCAGATGAGAGTGAAGAATCAATACATGGAAGTAAATCTTTGTTACCTGTCATGTGATTGCTGCATCCATTGTCCAACAACGAGAGATATTTAGGTTTTTGTTCAATCTTGTGGCACGAAAGAAACATACCTCCTGAGTTTTATCCCATGTGATTTGACATGTGCTCTGCCTGAGAGATGATTTGCTTGCTTCTTCCTGCATTCAGATTCATAGTGCCCATACTTTTTGCAGTAATAGCATTGTATTCTTGATTTCTCATTTGATCTTCTCCCTCTGCCTCTTTGAGGTTGAAAACTCTGATTCTGATTTTGTTGTTTGTGTGCTTGGAAGTGTGGATTCGGTTGTTGTTGTCTATGTCCTCCACTGGAATGAGGATTTCTGTGACTGCTCCCTCTTCCTTGGTGATCTCTACCTCGCCCTCTGCCTCTCCCTCTACTAAAGGAGAATTGTGTTTTGAAAGAATTGACGATTGACTCATCTGTGAGATGCAATCTGGTCTCATGTGTCACCAAAGAACCAATTAGTTCATCTATTGAAAAACATGACATATTCTTGGATCCAAGGATTGTTGTTACAACCATTTCAAATTTCTTTGGTAAACTTCTGAGAATTTTCTCAACAATTCGTTGATCAGTGATGGTTTCACCAGTCAGTCTGATCTAGTTCACGATGCCCATGACTTTGGTCATGAACCGATCCACATTTTCGGACTATGTCATCCTTAGAGTCTCAAATTGCATTCTCAAGGTCTGTAGTTTAACTGTTTTGACCCTGTCATTTCCTTGGTAGGAAGATTTAAGGATGTCCCATGTCTGTTTTGAAGTACCAGTGCCTGTGATTTTGGAGAAAATCGAGTCATCCACAGAATTTTGAATCCAAAATTTAGCTTTATTTTCTTTGTTTCTCTGCATTGCTTGAGCAATTTTCTGTTGATTAGTCATGGCGAAGAGGTCTGTTGGATCTGGTTCCACATATCCATGATCCACTAGATCCCAACACTCTTCTGCTTGCAAGAAGGATCTCATTCGAAAAGATCAGAACTCATAGTTCTTTCCAAGAAGAATCGGACCTTGAGTTGGTCCTAAATTGCTAGATGACGCCATATTTTAAGGAATTTAGCAAAAAATAGAAAGAAAAATTCGTACTTACCTGTCTCCTACGTGTAATTTGCAGTGATTTCAGAACTCTGCGATTCAAGATTTCGCAAGTTTCGACTTTGCGATTTTTGGCTTCGCGATTCTGTCTTCGGGACTTCATTATACGAGTTCTTCAATCTCTTGTCACTCCAACCTCCAATCGCTGAAATGCTGAAGAGGGATTAACGGCCTTAGATTGGTCCTCTGTCTCTGAACAATGTGACCACACACCTAAAGGTTAAAGCGTTGCTGGCTTTTCACGAATCGGAGAATAGTGATGCCTTTGTTGGTTCTCTCTCCCTCAAATCGCCAAAATCCGAAGTATCCTGGCACTTATTCAAACGTCTTTTCAGGATTTTGGGTTTCGGGACTTCTTGTTTCCTGATGTCGATTACCTCTGGCTTTTCAATCGCCCGTTCTTCGAAATGTCGATGGCCCTTTCCTTTCGGGACTTTCCCCAAAGGCCTAGATTGTTGCCACGCGTCCCCTTAAGATAAACGCTCCTCGTCGTTTCGCAATTTCGCGACTTGCGACTCCAAATCCTCTGTCAAGTTGAAACCCCGGTAGCCGAGATGCCGATGGTTTCCTCGATCTCCGCCACGTGTCCGAACGAATGGACGGTTGTGATCTTTTCAGGATTTCGGGACTTTCGTCGTGGAGTGTCATGACCTTTTGTCAACAAGAGCTCCGATATCACGAACTCTGAAATGATTAAATGATGGCACTTGGATCTGTTGCCACTTGTCCTCTGAGATGGACGACTCACAATCCTCTCGGGATTTCGCGATACGTGATGTCGAGATTTCGCGTATCGGGGTTTTACAGAGCAGTCTCCTTCGCTCGTCCAACTAATGATCCCCGATTTTGTGATCGGATCAGATCGACAGCTCATGATCTATCTCGATCCAACGATCCAGAATAACTCGAGATTTCGCAATTCACGAATTCTCATGACTGTCTTCTGACCTTTACACCTTGTCAGTCAGCAGAATGCCGAGATCTCGCCACGTGTCTCTTGATGGACAGTCGAGATGATTTCTGGATTTCATGACTTCACAAGTCGAAATTTCTCCTGTGCGCCCCAGAGGACTAAACCTCGTGCACTTTCTCACAGATCTAATGGTTGTCGGTCCTCTGCGCAAGATCTAACGGCTGAAATTCTTTCTCCTTTTCCGTGCTTTCCTCGTCCCTTTTGAATTGGATTTCTGCCTCAGATATTTTCGGAGGATGCACCTTACTGCTGCGCTGACTATTCTTTGCTCCTCTGACGCGATCTTTGTTTTGTTTTAAGGAATTTTCTCCTCTAGAAGAAAAAATTTGTGATTCTTTCAAAGATTTGAAAGAATTTCTCGAGTTCTTTGAAGCTTAGCGTTGTCTGTTGCAATCTTTGACGGATTTGAGAGAATTCCCATAAATCTTTAAACGATTCTTCCTTCTGCAGGAATCTTGAACGAATTTGAACGAATTCTTCGAGTTCTTCAAATGTTTCTGCGCCCTTCAGCTCTTCTTCGTGAATATTTTACGAAATTGAAAATATTGTAAGAATCTTTTTTGTTTCTCCATCTGTAGTCTTCGCTTCCTCAAGATTTTGAGCATATAGCGCTATGCTTCCTCGCATGAGCTTCCTGCGAGGATCTTTTGAGAGTATGAACGGACAGCTCTCCAATCCTTGTGAAAAAGACTGTGTCGCATGCTCTCAAGATCTGTGTAAGCTCTGTGCTATTTGAGGATGGTGTTGCTCTCCAGCCTGTGTGAAGAGGCTTACTATTGAAGCTCTGATACCATGATAAATTGTGAAGCAAGAAATGCAAAGAGAAAAAATAGAACAGAAAATAGTATATTAGAA
Organism: Picea engelmannii; assembly: GCA_009831015.1. NCBI lineage: Eukaryota > Viridiplantae > Streptophyta > Pinopsida > Pinales > Pinaceae > Picea > Picea engelmannii. Next base: position 196,183 of record ML786880.1, on the reverse strand, counting down.
TATAAGAATAAGAGTACAGAACGAGTACATGAAGAAGTTCTATGCAAAGGGAAATAGCTGAGCTAAATAGACTCAAGCAAAACAAGAATAAAAAGTACAGCTGGCAGTGTAGAGTAAACCTCTTAAAGTTACATTATATTTAACAAAAAGGCCATCGAGGAACTTGTCAATGTGTCGATCGGTCATTTAACTCTTATGTGGCCCGTAGATATTTGGGTCCAAGGTACTGGATGGGGGAAACGTCTGCAACACGTAAAATATGATTATTGGCGCGTTTGAAAAAAAGTCCATCAAAGATCCTTAGGACATTCCTATATAAATGGCACAACTGACTTCTTAAGGACTAATTGAATTACTTGTAAGCATTGAATCATGATCGGATTCAAACCCGCGAGCGCCTGTCGTGCAAACTCAAGATCGGCCTTCCATGCGCTCTCATTAGCTATGGCAGACAAAATTTATTTTAGAAGAAGAAATTTTCTGAGTCCAAGAAACAAAGAGCTGAGTTAAATAGTGGGTAAAATATTAATGCATTCTGACCTGCATAAACTTGAGGGCGCACAAAGTCTATCAGTGGATTTTCCTTGGCAGCTTCCAGTAGTCCATGTACAATCTGAAGGGGATTCTTGTGCTGAAGAAGTTCCTTTGGGGAGTTATATGGACTTTGAAATCCCCGAACGTAGAGTTGTTCAATTTGTTCGAACGTTTCGAAGGTAGTTTCAGATCCATCAGTGATTGCAGACACAATCAGGTTGGCAAAACCATTGATGATGTGGGCTCCAAAATCAGTGAAATCTGTATGAGGGAACCTTTCGTCCGGCGGAATAAAGATCACGTTCGGAGCAATGACTCAGCTTTCAGATTTTTTGAGATCTTCATACAAATTTCGAGCTGTAAGAAATATAATCTACTATGCTATTCTGTTATCCAGCGACTTAAATTTATGTTATTGCCAATAGTACCTCATTAATTTTTACTATGCTATTTTATTATCCAGCGACTTAAATTTCTGGTATTTCCAACAGTACCTCATTTATGTTTTCCATCTTGATCAGCTGTACGGGGAGGACGAAAATTCTCCTCCTACACCAAATCCATATCTATTAATCATTAAATCCTTCAAATTTGGTGTATCAAATACTAAAATCCTCCACCCAACCCATATCTATTAAATATTGAAGTCCAAATAATATAACGTAGTAAGTGTATATATTGACTTAAAAACTTATGTCACTACCAACCATATTCATTATTTAAAGGTGTTCGCTAAACATTTTAATTTTTGAGTTTTTTTTTAGCAAGAATCTAATAATTTAAATTTGTAAAAAATCTCTATTTTTTGTTATTTAAATTGTATTTATGAATGCATAAATGGATTCAGCATGCTGAAAAATCCTTAGGGCACTAAGATTATACAAACTTAATCACTCAAAGATGATATCCAACCATTTATCACTAGATTTCGGCAAAATCAAAGAAAAAAAAGTTACAGAAAAACAACCAAAAGATAAAACGTTCTTCCACCCCCATTTATATATCTATTAAACATTAAAGTTTCTACCTACACCCTAAAACTTACTTAAATCCCCCCATCCGAAGAGAATTCTCCTTTTACACCACCATATATATCTAGTAGCAACAACCACTTTATAAAAGTGGTTGATATAAGCCGATCCATGTCATTTTCACTCTTTAAAATTAATGGCCCACTTTTAGAAAGTGATTGTTGCTAGTTGATTGTAGACATGCTTTAGGGATGAATGACCATTAATATATTAATGTGATATATAATAATAATGTATACATGTAATGTACAAATTAACCTATTAATTTAGGCTAGTGTATACTGTAACATATTAATTAATTAATAGAATAATACATTAAAAAATAATACATTGCCAAAATATTAATACACTAATAAACTAGTACATTAATAATACATTAAATGCATTAATAGAGTAAAGTAGAAATAAAATATTAATACATTAAAAAAATGGCGTTAATGTACTTCATAATACAATGTTACATTATTATAATATATAAATTAAAGTACTAATACATTAATATAGTAGTATTACATTATTTAGTAAAATATTATTAAAGTATTAATATGTTAACAATGCATTATTACATTATTGTAATGTATAAATTAAAGTATTAATAAATTAAAGTATTAGTGTATATTGATCATACTACCAACCTTCCTAACCTCTTAGCTCAACAAAAATATGGTGATTTTTGAAAACTTCTCTTAATGCTTTTTGAGTACATAAACAAAATTCAAAAAAATCACAAATAATCACTTACCGTCTTAAGGTTTGATAGACCAACTAAGTCTTAGTGAACGTTAATCATCATCATCATCATATTAATACACTAATAAACATTAATATAATAATATAACATTATTTAGTAAAACATTATTAAAATATTAATATGTTAACAATACATTATTACATTATTATAAATCAAAGTATTAGTGTATATTAATAAACTAATAAAGTAATACATTATTACACTTTTAATGCATTAAAATTACATTACTAAAATATTAAATATTAAAGTCTCTACCCTAAAACTTGGAATTGATGGATTAATACACATTTAATATATATCTATTAAACATTAAAGTCTCTACCTGCACCCTAAAACTTGGCGTGTCAAATACTTAAGTCCAAATATACAACCTGGCCCTTGATAGCCTAAATGTCCATGTCCTTAACCAGTCAAAAATGGCACAATGGAGTCCATTCTCACCTGATCTCTTATAAACAATTGTGTAACCAGACTTCAATGAAAAGCTTGAAAACATGGTAAATATAAAACCGAATGCTACTATGGGCATGAGGAGGGCTAAATGTTATACCCGTTTTAGTTGGTGGACCGCCCATCCCGAATCTTCTAGGATATGGGAAGTCCTTGGATCCCCTCAACACTGGTCTCAGCGGCTCTGGACTGCTGTCAGGGTCTCCAATATCGTTGTAGACGGCATAATCATATATCCGATCAAATACTTTCCTCTGTCCCATTCCATTTCCTCGTAGTTCCACCATATCTTCCTCCCTAGGTTTCTTTAAACCTCCTGGCGTCTCCTCGGCCAGGTAGCTCTGATCATAGGACGCACTAGTCAACTAACCTATGAACCAATTCTTGATTGGAAGTGAAGACCTTCAGCGATAAAAAGATTAACTGGAAAAGAACTGCATAATACACCATACCTTATTAGAGAAGAAAATACGATCAGTTTTGCTGGTAATCCAGGAGTTGCACTTAAAGCGCAGTTTACCTTGACCAGGGATATCAAGAGTTAGAGATTTGAGAAAGAACTGTCGTGAATGCATATTCTTTATGAGGAATGCTCCCGGAACTCCCAGACCAGAGTTCCACTTGAAGGTGATTTCTTAGTGTCTGTCGCTAGCTATGGGTCGATCGAAGGGATTCCACTTTAAATAAGATGTTTCGCCAGCCGTTTTTCCCAATCCTGTTTCTGCCATAATAAGATGTTTCGTACGAATATTATAACAGCAGAACCGTAAAAAGGCAACTATTATATAAAATGTCATGGAAACCGTCTAAACCAAATAAAGGGGCACTCTTAATGTCATGGAAATACATTAACTGATTTACCTGAATCAACCCGGTCGTTGCTCACAGGTTGGAGGGACACTCTGTCGCCCATCAACTCAGATACCACATCGGGTAGAATTGCAGAGTAATCAGTAGCGTTCGGAATAGATACCTTTTGCAGTATCACTTCTCCATGAATAGTTTGCTCTAAGACCTTTTTAGAGGCGATTTCTGTTGCAATGGCGCCTTTTCTGATCTTGAAGGCAAAACTTCCGTACTGGGCTCTCCTCTGCTTCAAAACTATATGTTTAAAACCAGCTGAGAATTGCGCGTGGCTTCTCCATGGCAGGTTACTGGAGCAAGCATAAAAATGGCAAAGGCCAGATGGGTTTGGCTTCTGGCTCCCAAAATAGCTCAGAGTAGACATGGGACTCCTCAATAGACTCTTTACATCCATTCTCTGCTCTGGCCTGGTTGTCACTCACCGCTTCAGGACTGTGTTTTAACAGCCATGCAGTGCAGAGGATTTGTGAAAGTTGTGGGTTCTTCCAACAAGCATTGCTGCCAATTTCTAGATCGTGTGCAGGTTGTAGGGCAGACTTAAATTTAATTTTTTATTTTTATCATATGGATGAATTACAATTATTTTGTTTTCTAAATGGTCCCGTAATGTTTTGAAGAAGAATTTTCCACACGTGGTAAAAAAAAGTCAACAAATGTCATTATTTCTATGTTCTATGGAACATGGTGTTAGTGTGGTCACAACTCTTTATTACATTGTTGGAGGCAATAAGATAGAATATAACAATGAGTTAGCATTGACTTTCATATTAGTTTTATGTTGACTTAAAAAATGTGTAATTTTTAATGTTGAACATAACAAATAAATAATTTTATTTTTCAATATAACAAAATTAGTGTTTTTATGACCTTTGATTGGTTAATAAATTGATAGTGTTATTGCAACATTCACTTTATTCGAGGTTTGAAATTAATTTTGATATGACTATATATGAGTGTCACTTTCTTATAAGCTACAACTTTATTGATAAAATAATTTTATAACAAATATAAAATAAAAACCACACATATGTTCATATTGAATTAACCTCCTTTCACAACTTCCAAAACACATTGAATGGAGACACTTTATCCATCAATTCTATATAAACTAAGTCATATGAAATGAATCCATTGAACTTTGATATAAGACTTTTTTTATTATTTTCTTTTCTTATTTTTTCAAATATGTAATTATGAAACCATTTTTAATTTTTTTGGTAAGTTACCATTGACCTATGAAATAAAACTCTTTTTTTTTTTTTTTTCTTATTTTTCCAAATGTGTAGGTATGAAACCATTTTTAATTCTTTTGGTAAGTTAATTGATAGCTACAGGGTTAGAAACCCAATGGATCCGGTGGCAGACTTGTTTAGGCACTAGCATTGGTGGAACAGACTTCCATTCGTTTTTTTTTGATAGACGTGATTTGGCATATAGTTAAACTTGTTAGGACAATCTTTACGAATGCAAAACCTCCACTATATACTAAAAATTGCTAATGTAGAAAGCATGGATTTCTCTATTCAAGCATTTTGATTTTCAAACAATGTTCACATAATATATACTAGTTTTTAAGTAAAATGTGCTTTATATATGTTGATAAACAACCATTTTTTATTTAAATGTGATTATTGCTAGTTGACCAATTATAAATGAATTAATACATTTTAAAATTAATATATAATAAGTAATTATAATGTATTTTTAAAACTAGTTATTAATAATTTATTAAATTATAATAAAAATTTACTTAATTTAAATTAATTATTAATAATTTATTGATTAATAATAAATAATTACTTAATTATAATAAATAAATAATTATTTAATTATAAATATTTAATTTAAAATATTAATTAATAATAAATAGATTATTAATTATTAATTGAAATCAATAATTAATTAAATATTAATTATAAAATATAAATTAATTAATGAAAAATAAAATATTATATAACATAACAAAATAATAAAGTAAATAAAGTAAATAAAAAATAAGTAAATAATAATAAAAGAATAATAAAGATGTAATCAACATGTTTTTCCCAAACATTTTTCTAAGTTATCAATGTATATGTCAAAAAGGGTAGGGGACAAGGGACAACCTTGTTTGACTCTCATATTGTAGTTAATCTCTTTTGACCATCCCTGAGTGTTTTTAAACTTAGTAATAACGTTCTCATACATCCTTATTGCAACAACTCTCAACTCAAGAGACACTTTTATCTCTTCCAACCTATTCCAAAGGTTTTTCCTAGGAATCATGTCAAAATCTTTTTTAAAGTCAACAAAACAACAAAAAAGATTGGTTTTAGTATTCCGGAACTCCTCTACAATGATCCTAAAGGTAACAAGATGGTCCACAATTGAATGATCTCTCATAAACCCAGTATGACCTTTAGCTCTTTTACCGTGACTTCCTAGACAAATGCTAATCTTATTTTCCAAAATAATTCCATAAAGCTTGGCTAAAATCGAGCTAATCATAATGGTCCTATAATTAGAGGGAATGTTTTTATCCCCATTTTTAAAAATAGGAACAATGAGGCTTTGTGTATAGGGTTTAGGGAAGCCCTGCTTGACTGCTAAATTGAAGAGCTTGTGTATGTGAGGGATAAGGATTGGCCCTTTGATTTTAAAAATTTCATCTTGGTAGCCTTAAATGTCCTTCTTCCTTTGTAGGGACAATAGGAATGGTATCCATGGCATTAGGGAACTCGTAAAGATTTTTAAGGTAGGAATTCCAGTCCATTAAGGGAATCCTATTATTTTCTTTAGTATTGCATTTTAGAATTTGGCTCCATAACTTCTTAGGATCCAACTTGTATAGTTGTGAAAGTTTCTCTTGCCTTTTATTAATATAGTATCTTTTTTTCCTTTTAATTAGGGCTTTGTACGTATTCATCTTATCGAGTTTTAAAGGCTCATTAGAAGCATCCCTAATGAATTTCCTAGCAATTTTAAATTCTTTATCATATCAAGGGTTGGTTGTGCTATTATTCTTTTTATGAGACACCTCGAAAGAGAACTTGTTAATAGAAGTGGAAAGGGTAGTTGTAAAATTATGATAGAGTTATTGAATGTTGTCCTTATAAGTTAAGAGGTTTAATTTACTATTTAAATCCTTCAAGAAAATGTCAACTTTACTTTTGTCAAAGTGAAAATTCCTTTGATTATCATAATTCTCTTCAATGGTGCTCCTATGCATGGCGAATTTTAGAGTTAGGGTTAAAGGTTTATGATCAGAGTCAAGCTCATGGTCATTTAAAAGGTCAAAAGTTATTATTTGGTGGAAATGGGGATATAAAATATCACATAATCTACAATACTAATACCTAGCCCATGAATACAAATCATTTGGTTGACGTTTGGCCACTTCATTACTCCATTGCAAATTATTAGGTCTTGAGAGTTGCAAAGCTTGACCAACTGAGTACCAAACAAATTCTCAATTAGGTCTTCAAAGCTTCTTTTGTACCTATTAGATAAAACACGGTTCTCATCTAGCCATAAAGGATTATGGTTGGAGTCATCACTTAAAAGAGTAGCTTGTTTAGTTGCAGTCCTAGCATTAAAGTCCCCTAGCAAGAGGATATTACCTTCATTTTTCAAATTATAAATATCTCGTTCTAAATTATTATAGGGGCAATTTTTATCTAGGATATTATTCTTATAAAAGGTAGAATTAATAGGTGCAAAATAAAAAATTGCTATATACATATTCTTAGCATTGGTGTCTGAAATTTCTATCCAAATGTATTGATTAAGAGGGTCAATCTTATGAAGTTGAATGTGAGGAGAAATGTTTTTTCTAATATAACAAGCTATGCCTCCTATCCCATTACAGTGGGATTTTTTGTTTCATGCCGACCACAAGACAAATCCTTCCATGTTAGGGACCTTAGACTCCTCATGCTCCCAAGTTTCAGCTAGACAGATAATATCAATATCACTCGGGATCCAACTTATCATAGGACCTTTGCGCCATGGAAATCCACGAAAACTCCAAAATAGGATCCTAGGTGCCCCAAATTCCTATTTATTATTATCCTTCTGGTCTCTATCCTTAACAATAGCTTTTTGATTTCTAATTATTCCCCATTTTCCTTCTTTCCTGGCTTCTTTTACCTTTTGAACTTCCTTCCTTAATTCATCTTGGTCTTCAGGAATGAGGTCTTCATTTATAAATATTCCTGACCCTTTTAAGCTCAAAGATTTACTAAGTATGCTATATTTATGGTCATTACAACTTACTTTGACACGGATCAAACTATCTTTGTGATCGATTATCTTTCCTAGCCTCTTTGCTTCTATGAGGTAAGTTGTATCAATTTGTGATTTATTTTTTAATTATTCTTTTACTATTGCTAGCGTATCCTCCTCTTGTTGTTATTTTATACCAAAAATTATGAGGTTCAAGGCTCTTTTGTTACGCTCATGGTCCAATTCGATTAGCTTATTCATTTCCTCTTTGATGGCTTTGATATCCACTTTGTTTTCCATATTACTGAGGGTCAAATTGTTGGTTAGTTTTTCTTCTAGCTCTTTAATCCTATCTCTCAAGTTGTGATTTTCTTCAGCCCCTCCTTTATATTTTTTTAATTATTAATACATTGATATAATATTATCTAAATTATATTTTTTTAATACACTTATAATATATACATACATTAATATAATGTACAAAATTACAAATGTATTATTTAATATATATATTAATAATCAATTAATTAATACATTAATAAAATAATATATTATTAATAATATATTAATATGTTAAAGTATTAAACATTTAATTAATTAATGTTTTTTTTGTAAATAAAAAGAAGAACTTTATATTATATCACGAGTGTACAATTGTGAATCGTTTTGGCAGCCACTTGTCCTACCATAGAAGGGAAACTAGAACATGTGGCTCGAAGCGATGATAGATCTATCATGGCTGTGAAACTTTTTACAAAATTGTACAAAAATAATGAAAGTTTCAACTAGAACTTCATTCCAACTCACTAACCTAAGTCTCGCTTGATACAGAGATGCCATTACTAAGCCAATTACACAACTGTAAAAAATATTTAAAACTGTGATTGATAGAAAGCAGAGTCTGGGGTAGGCCGCATCAAGTCAATGGGGAACTTGGGTGTCCATGAGAAATGAAGGACGAGACAAACTTCTTCTTTCAAGTGGGGTAGCGTGTTGACATTGGAGTGTATGAGAAAGCCTCAAACAGAAGATCCAATCACTGGTTGATGATCACTTGTCCATGTACCTACTCGTCCCGTCGTTGCTTGATATAAAAAAGGAGCTCACAGTGCTCCACTGCCAGATAATGGGTGTGATTTGAGCCCTTCTCATCGCCTTTTGTACCTGCATCTTCCATCTTCACCCCTTCATCTAAAACTTGCCAACTAGGATGTATTTCTCCTCTACAATGCAACCACCTTCCCATTAGTGAGGCTGAAACTCAGGGACAGAAGAACTTGGGAGGAAAGTCTTAAAGGGTGACCCCATCTTTTTCACCAGGCTTGGGCCTCGTTGCGAAGAAGAGGGTGGCCCTGCATACTGAAGTGGAGGTGGTGCCTCCCCTTTATCCAAGTTGAGGGCCTGAGGTGTCTCTGCCTTTGAAGTGATGGATGGGGAATGAAGAGGCAACGATGGAGAATGGATGGTGGGGGACGAGGTCTCATTTTTTGGTGTGCACAAGGAGGTCTGAGTCTGGGGTTAGAGAAAAGGTGGAGGAGTCTCCCTTTTTTGGGTACGCAGGGTAGACTGAGAGCTACTGGTTTGTTTGCAGGGGTGGCTAAAATGGGCAATCAGAGCTCACTGAGAGGTTGTGAGTCGATTTTCACGGATGTAGGCATTTTTGTTTCTGGTGGCTCGCTTGGGCTTGCCTCGATCCCAGGGAATGGTGGGACGAAGCACGAGGGTGGTGGGGCGGCGATGGTGGTATGGGTAGAATCGAATGGCGTGCAGAGTGGGAGCGGAGCAGTCAGGAGGGCCAAGAGACACAATGCTAGATTGGTATCTTGTAGCGAATAGGAGAAAGAACATGCCTTGGATAGTTTTAACACCTCTGGAGGCCATTGAAACCTCTCCCATCGCCATTGAAGACTGACAGGACTGGTTAGGGTTCTTGGTACTTGTGGCCTGGCTGAAGTGCTTGTCCAGGCACACTGAGTTAAATGTCATCAAGGTGTTCTTCATGGGGAGTTATATCCTCGGGGGGGTGGCTGCTTTGGACATTAACTCCCCTCACCATCTGTCTCAACCAATTGTCCTCCTTCTCTCACCCCGTGTCACCCCATCCAGGTATTTAATTAATTAATGTTATTAACTATAAAAACATTTAAAATAAAATACATCTATAATGTATAAATTTAACATATTGATTAATAAATACCTTAGTAATGTATTGTATTAATTAAATGAAAAAAAATACATTAAACATGAATAAATTGCTAAAGTACAAACAAATTAAAACATTGGTAATATTAATAAAGTAAAAATATATTAAAAAACATTATTACATACAAATAATCATTAAACTATTACATCATTACTTTAAAGTAGCAATACATTAATAGGACATTGATTTAAATAATAATAAAATATTATTATATTAATCATTAAAAAAATAGCTAAATAATAAATATATTTATAAACTTTGAATAAAAATAATAAAATATTAAAAAAATAGTAATTTAATACATTAATAAAACATCCATACATACTTGGATGGGGTGAAATTTGGCGAAAGGAGGGAGATAGGTGGCAGGCATAGCTGGCAGGGAGAGTTAATACCCCAAGCTGCCACCCTCGACGCAATTAACTCCCCATGGTGTTCACCATAAGGGAGATTAATTTAGTGCACTTGGAAGAGCTCACGAATGAGCATTCCAACCAGGCCACTAGTACTAAGGGACTGAACTAGTCCCGTCAACCTTCAATGGAATCAATGGCTCCCAATGATGTTATAATTGACCAAGGCGCGCACTTTCACCTATCATTTGCAAGCTTCCTTCTCTACATAGTGATGCTCGGCAGTCCTGGCCTCTTTGCTTGCCTCCTGCATGTCCTCTAAATATCTTCTGACCACAATTGCCCTCACTCCCTGGTTCTCATCATGCCACAGGATCGAGGCAAGCCTAGGCGTTCCTCCAGGAACAAGAATGCCTACACCCGAGACAACCGGCTCATATCCTCTCAGTGAGCCTTGATTGCCCATTTTAACTACCCTCACAAACCTTCAAGCATCACTTAGTCCACCCTGCACATGCCAAAAGCCGAGAACCCACCTTCCTCACCCCAAACTCAAGCTCAATCTCCCCTTCGCATTCCCAAATTGGAGACCATGTCCCTCATTGAGCACTCTCCTCCGCCCTAGACTCAAGCTCAGTCTCCCCTTCGCATTCCCAAATTGGATACCCCATCCCTCACTGAGCACTCTCCTCCGCCACCCCAACCCTCACAGGATATCCCCAACACATTCAAAGAGGAGGCTCTACCCTCAATTCAGCATCCTAGCCCGAAGTTGAATGACGTTGAGCCACCTTCGTCTCCTCAACCAGGCCCGAGCCTAGTGAAAATGGAAGGGTCTCCCCCCAAGGAAAGCCTCCCAAGGCCTTCCACCTCCCAAGACTTTCAGCCTCGCTCGTGGGAATGAGGTTGCATAGTGGAGGACAAAATTCCCCCAAGATGGCAACTGGCAGGCGATGAGGATAACCCAATTATCTATCATCTAGTAGTAGAGCACTTGGAGCTTCTCTTTGACATCCAACAACAGCAAGATGAGCAGGTGCATGGCCAAAGGACAATCCACCAGTGATTGGATCTCTTGTTCGAGGTCCTCTCAAATTCCCCACCACAAGCACAATGCCCCACCTGCAAGCAGAAGTGCGTCCCAGTCTACACCGCCCAGGGACATCCAGGTTCCCAAAGGCTTGACGCGGCCCACCCCTGACTCTGGTTCTTGCCAATTACAATTTTCAAAATGAATAGTGATTATATGTTTAATCTTTTTTACAGTTGTATAACCATCTTAGTAATGGAGGCTCTAAATGCAGTCTTCCTTAGGCTAGCTAGTGGGAAGAAAGTCCCTGTTGAAATTCTCATATTTTTCTCAACTTTTGTAAATTTTTGTAAAGAGAACCTCTACCATTTTAGACATATCACCGCCTGGAGCCACCTATTCTGGTTTCCCTTTTGCGGCATAATAGGTGGTTTCCAAATGATGCACAGGTGTACACTCATGATGTTATAATACACCGATCTATTTTTATTTGAAAAAAAAAAACATCCATACATTAAAAATATTAAATACTCTAATAAAATATTAATGTTTCTTAAAATAAAATAACAAAATATGAGTAATATATGAATAAATTAAATTAAATTTATAACACATTATACGACAAGTAAATTAAAATATTAATTAGCATACCTCCTAAACGGGGCAAATGGGAATGTCCAAGTAATAAAAGTATAATAAATGAAGTCTATAAATAAAACCTACTTAATAGCAACATATTATAGTACTACTAAAAGACACATACATGCACCATCCAATACACAAAAGTGGCATTTTGAAAGACCAATCTCATTTGAAAACCTTAAACAAGAGGAACTAATTGTTTTTATTTTTTATTTTTTATATAAGCCTTTAAATGAATTTTAAATCATAATAATCATTCTTATAGAATCCAAAGGCATATATTCATGTTCAATTTACAATATGTCTTCAATTCAATCTTTATGTATCTTTAACATAGTGTAAAATGATTTTCAATAAAATAAATAATTGGATTAAAAATAAAAATAAAAAAATAATGTTATCAATAACTATAATTTGATAATTCTTTATAACCTTAATGATAAAAATTTGAATATGAATTTGTTATCAATAACTATTAGGTTTTTATAATTGTATAGTAGAAACATGTAATATTTTACTTTAAGTCAAATTGATATGCATATGATTAAATATTTTGTTCTTTGGTTGTATTGATTTTACAAATATCATCTTTTTTTTTTTTTCCTTTACATTTATTAAACATAAAGAAAATAAAATAAAATAATTGAAATTCAAGTTTATAGATCATTAAAAGATATATAAATATATACATTTTACTTACAATTTGAGGAAATTAGAAGATGGAGAATACAAACTTTTGCTTTGTAATTGTATTGATTTTACAAATATTATCTTAAATTTATTTTTACTTTTCTAAATATGGAGAAAAAATAAACTAAAGAATTGAAATTCAATTTTCTATATAAATACTTATAGGAACTTATCTAACCCCATTTATTTTTGTGTAATGCCTGCAATACCTCCAAGAGTGATGTATATTTTATTTGAAGTTTTCATTAAATTTTGTATCTGAAGTTTTCATTAAACAAATATTTGTTGGAGGCCCTTTTAAAGCATGAGTGGGATTGAGGAGCATGACATTTCAGTTACAATAAATACAAACATGTCAATCTTCCTCAAACAAAAACTTAAATTGATGATGTTTGTCATAATCCTTTCATTTAAACTTATTTTTCCATTTTTTGGCCTTGAGATAGATAAGTGTACATGTAAACACCTTTCTTTCCCCTCATGGAAATTCTTCATTTGATCTTTGTAATGGTTCTCTATGTACTACTTTGAGGCAGTAGGTAAGGCTCCTTTATGCTTGTAGATTTATGCTGAAACCAACATTTCGTGGCTTAATTTATGTATATATATGTATACCACTAAACACCTAAACTAATAAAAATGAAATCATATATCAACAACGAGGTTGATTTTCAAGATGATCACCATGGACATCTACATAATTTTTCAAAACCACAAGCCTTTATTGCAAAATGGACAAAAGAAAATTAAAAATGACAAATGGAATACCCAAGTAATTTGAGTGAAGTTTTCATATTAATGTTGTTAATTAGAGCCAGAGATACATTGCAAGTAAAATGATCTTACATCTCACTAAGCCCCATCCAACAATCTTCTTTGATTTGAGTGATTACATTGTATTCTTTTCTTGAAGAAACAAACAAAGTTAACAACTTTGAAAATACTCTTGAAATTATATTCATGTTGAATTGTATCACATGTAAAATTAATATTTATATTTATATTCCTTATTTTAAAAATATAAATAAGATTTAAAATAAACAAAATATATTTTTAACTTTTAGATGGATACATTATAAAAATAAGAAAGATATCAACTCTTATTTGAAAAAAAATAAATTTAAAATCACATTAAAAAAAAAAAAAAAACATTTAAATATAATAATGAATTCTATACTATAAACTATAAATATATAAATATAATATAAAATCTACATTACAACTGTAATTTTTTAACATTTTTATGGTGCATCCATAAAATTGATGTAAGCATATATTTCCACACTATAAAATATTAAATAAAATTTAAAATATAATTAAAATTAATGTGAGCTAAATGTTGCTTATTTAAAATCTATATATACATAAAACCAAGTCAAATGAACTATTAAGATAAATAAATAAATTTTTTTTATATGATTTATTATTGTTTTTTATTAACTTTTAATATTAATTAAATATAAAAAAAAATTAAAGTTTTTTAAGTGGTTTATTATTGTTTTTTTTATTATTTTTTAATATTAACTATGTTAATAAATATGTAATAGGTTAACTTAAATTTTTTATTTCTCAATATTTATTAAATCTAAATTAAAATAAATCTTATTATAAAATTTTATTAAAATAATAAAAAATTTGTTATTTTTATTTAGTGAAAATAAAAAAGAAAAACACTTTTCATATTAGAGTCTTTTAATGTTATTCTAACTCCTTTTTCACATTCTATATGGATTTAAATAATAATAACTTCTTTTTCAAATTTGTGTATAGATTTAAATACTCATTTTTCACATTCTATATGGATTTAAATCAGAGTAACTTCTCTTTCACATTGAGTATGGATTTAAATTTTTATTTTTTTTTAAGTAAAAAGATGGAACCTATTATATTACCATAAACAGAAGACATAAGTTGTTGGTGATGCCAGTTGTCCCGCCTGAGCAGGAAACCGGGACAGCTGGGCATCACTGGCCATTTGTCACCCAGTTCGCAAAATTAACAAACTTGACAGTGCTACGTCATGCCCGAAGGAAACCAGGACTAACAGTCGTGAGTATGAAACTGGTTATCCTGACTAGTTCTAAGAGAAACCGATAGCTAGCTAGCCCAAGGCCTAAATTATAGCAGCAAAAACAAAGTCTAGTTCTGAGCATTATGTAACCTTTGAACCGGCACGCTTTTCCTCGTCCTCGGACTGCCTCCATCCTGTTGGGAACGAATAGGCCCGCGCACAAGTCAGACATTGTTTCTTTGGCAGAGTTCTGGAATGGGCCGCAAAGAGCATGTCAAGTCTCTGATCCATTCGTGCAAGGCGGAAGATCTGGTCCTCCAACATATTTCTCATCTCAAAGACGAGATTGAAGTATCCCCAGTCGACTGAAGGTGGCTTCTCTGGGCGATGGTTGTCCATTAACCCCTCGAGGTTGGTCGCTTCTGCTTCCTGATTTGTGTGCCATTGTCGTGTGTGTGCTTGCACCTCCGCTTCCCTGGTAGGTTCGGGAGGAACCTCCTCTTCCACGTAGCAGGGGGAGTAAGACGTCTCTGAGCTGGTGGCATGAGGGCCGAGCATAGTGCTTGTAGGTAGTGGCTTACTATACAGACCAAAGTTCGGGCGCGAATTCCAGTTGTCCGACACTATAAACAAAGTGTGCTCAGGAGGGATTTCCAGGCCTCCTTCCGGGATGACTTCCTCCACGTATGCCATTGGAGGCATGCGTGGTTTGTTTCTTCTTCTCTTAGCTGCCATTGCTATGGCTTTCTCAAATTTCTCCTTTCTCTTGCGCCGTGACTCTGTCGTGTACCAGGCAGCTCCCCTTCGCGGCTTCCCTCTCGCTCGGGGCATGGTGGGGGTCCGGTGAATTGCTTGGGTGCTTTCTCAAAAGGTCATTCTGCTCCTGAGTGTTGGCGAGGTCACCGGGTGCTGCCATTGTTCCAGAGAAACGGGGGAGAGGCTACTGTAATTCTGTTGCTCCAGTGGAGTGAAGGCTGCAAGGAGTGACTGGCTCTTTGTTCTGACGGCTTGGACAATGAGAGCGAGTGCTAAAATGGTCACCATTGCCATTAAAGTCTGTTGGATAGTGCGTTGATGGCGGGTACCCTTCCCTTGTGCGAGGGGCCTTGTCGTTTGAATGTGCCTGCTCATGCCCATGGTGAGTTATGGTCAGAGGTGATGTGGGCTGGTGGATGCATTAATGCTGCGTCCCGGCTCGATCCCGCGTGGCACCATTGCATCCCGTGTCACCCCATCCGGGGAATGAAGATCATTAGTGGCTAAGGTTTGACACCAAGTGAGGATCTCTGGAGATGGTGAGATGTGGTCTTCCCAGCAGAAGTGTTCCTCGCCTATTTCAACTACTTCATTTGCTAGGTGATCTGCCACTTTGTTTGTGTCCCGTTTCACGTGGGAGGTAGTGATGCTGAGATGCGGTTGTAGGAGGTGGCTGAAGTCTGCAAGTAGACCATAGAGTCTCCAGCTTGGCGAGATTTTGGCAGGGTCGCATCCGTGGAGGATTCTGGTGGCTAGCCTTATGATGATTTGTGAGTCTCCTTCCAAGATTATCCTTTGGTAGCCTTTGTCAATGGCTGTTTGGAGACCTCGCAGGAGTCCTATTATCTTAGCTACATTGTTGGTTGTGTCTCCAAGGAATCCCACTTCCAGACTGAGGATTTCACCACTGCAGTTTCTGAGCACTACCCCATATCCTGTTGTTCCCGGGTTGCCTTTGGAGGCTCCATCAAAATTTACTTTGATGAAATGTGTTGGAGGGGGAGTCCAGTTGATGGGACTAGTTGGTTGTCCCGTATGGCTCCTTGGTTTCAGTTGGTTGTTTAGAATGGGCTGCAAGTTTTGAAGAGTGCTTTGTTCCTCTGGGCTACACTGCAGATCTTCCTCTGTCCAAGACTTTCTCCCGATTGTTTCTTTTATTAGGGATCTGATTTTCTCCCATGTGGTTTCTGGGAGGGAGGATTGAGAGTGGAAAATTCACTTGTTTCGTTCCTTCCAAATTTGCCAGAGGGTGAATCTCGACAAAAGTTGCCATATGATATTTAGAATGGGATTGTTATAGGAACTGCTATCCCAATTCTCGATTGTGTAATTGATGTTGCTTCGATTTTGGTTGGATTTGCGCATTAGTTGCGCTCCATAGTGCCAAATCTATTGGCTATAGTGACATCCGTTGAAGAGGTGTTCTTTAGTTTCCTCCTGTTGATAGCATAGAACGCAGAGGGAGGGTCTGATGAGGCCTCTCTTTCTTAGGTTGTCCCACGTTAAGGCTTGGTTGTGCGCCACTAGCCACAAAAAGGTGGAGACCTTAGGCCAGAGAGCGGAGTTCCAAACTTTGCTCCAAATATGCTCCTTTTTTAATTCCTGTTGGTTTCCTTGCAATAAGTAAGCTTCTTTGGTAGTGAATATGCTGGTTGTGGAGTATCCCCACCTCAGGATGTCTGGTCCCTCTCAATAAAGTATTTTCCTACGGATGGCTTGAGATTGCCATCTCTGTAGATTGAGATTTTCTGGGATCCCGAGCTCTTGATTTGAGATCTTCCATTGGCGCCACCATTGCTGCTGAGTTTGTGGTTTCCAGAAATCCTTAACCTTTAAGGAGGTGTTATGGTGGACGACTCTTTTGAGGTCAGATAGCTCTTCCATTGCGTCCAATGGTTTGAGTTGCTGCCAAGATTCTTGCCAGAACAGGGCACTTCCTCCGTCTCTTAACTCCCAGAAGGCATGGTTCTGAACCAGTGTGTGATTTTGCCAAGCTTTGTTCCAGATGTTAGAGCCTTGTATCTGGTTGTTGTGTCGGATTAGCTGATCTTCCGATGTGAGGGGGGCATATTTTATTTTCCATAGTTGTGCCCAGGCAGCTATTGGATTTTTCATCCACCTCCACCAGATTTTAGCTCCCATTACTTGATTTAGTTTCCCTGGATCTCAGAGTCCCAGTCCGCCTTGACTTTTTGGCATGCAGAGCCTATCCCAGTTGACTAAAGACCATTTCTTGTTTGGTTGATGACCGTGCCAGAGAAAGTTTCGCTGCAAATTTCTAATGGCTCTGATGACTTTCTTGGGAGCCGCCAGAGCAGTGAAGAGATAGGTGGGTAGAGCTTGCAAAACAGATTTGAGGAGAACCAATCGGGAGGCAATATTGAGGGGTATGAAGGTCCAGTTGCATAGCCTTTTGGAAATGGAGAGGAGAAGGTTGTCCTAGGAGATGGAGGTGGCCGTCGCTCCGGTGAGTGGAACTCTAAGATAGTTGGACGGAAGGGAGCTCCTGGGTATCCCCAGAAGTCTGGAAACATGACGCTGGATAGAGGGCGGGGTATTGAAGAAGTAAAGCTTGGATTTTTCCAAGTTGAGTGACATGCCTGAGGCTTCAGTGAAGTCTGAGAGGATGGAATTGATATTAGTAGCTTCCTGGGCTGTGGGAGAGTTCAGGAGGAGGGTGTCATCCACGAATTGACTGTGTGAGGGTGCAGGTTGAATGTTGTGCAGAGGTAGGCCTTTAAGGGAGCCTTCATTTACTTCTTCTTTGATATAACGTTCTAGGCCTTCCACTAAGAGTACACACAAAAAAGGGGATAAGGGGTCCCCCTGTCGGATTCCTCTGTATGGCGAAAAAGGTTTGGAAGGTACGCCATTAACGAGAATGGAGAAGAAGGTGGAGGAGGTGAGATTCATGACCCAGTTTACCCAACCCTGATCGAAGCTGATGGAGTCTAGGACAACTCTAATATACTGCCAGCTGGCCCGGTCGAAAGCTTTTGAAAGGTCGAGTTTGATTAGCATACCTGGAGTTCTTGAAGTCTTGAGGGAGTGTATGATCTCATGGGCCAGGATGATGCTATCCATGATTTTTCTTCCTTCTACGTACCCTGACTGCTCCTTGGAGATGACAAATGGAAAGATGGGCTTGAGTCGAGTGGCTATGACCTTCGTTATAATTTTGTATATGACATTACACAAGGCTATAGGTCTGAATTGTTTGGGGTTGGTGACTCTTTCTTCTTTTGGAATGAGGGTAAGGAAGGTGGCGTTGAGAGCTGGTAGGACCAGGCCTGAAGCTATTGACTCCTCTACCACTTCCCACACTTCCTGTCTGACCAAATCCCAGCAGTGGTGGAAAAAATCTGTGGTGAACCCGTCCGGGCCGTGGGATTTTCCCAGGGGCATGGTTTTTACTGCTTGGTCGACCTCTTCTTGGGTAATGTGTCGAGTTAAAGTTGCATTTTTCTCTGGGGTAACCAGTGATGGTATGTGCTCGGTTACTCTTCTTATTGCTTATGTTCTGTCCTTCTTCGGTTCCGTTAGGAGGTCTTGGTAGTAATTGAGCAGCTCCTCCTCAATTTTGGAGTGTTCCCTGGTTAAGTTGCCTTGATTATCCTCTAGGTGAGTGATCCTATTGATATGTCGTCTATGCATCATGGCTCTATGGAAAAATTTTGTGTTCTTTTCCCCTTCTTTAAGCCACTGCACTCTGGATTTTTGCTTCCATAAGATTTCCTCTTGCTTCCTTCGTTCTTCTAGTTGTTCCTGGAGCTGCTTCTCCTCCTCCATTAATTCTGTGGTTCTAGATTCGGAAATGAAAATTTTTTGAATCTCCCCCAGCCTGCTTTCTATGGTCCTTATACTTTGAAGTATATTGCCGAAGCTATTTTTGTTCCATTGTTTTAGCCTTTGTTTGAAAATTTTAAGGCTCTGTTGAAATTTGTACATGCAGGAGCCATGATCTATTTCCGCTTGCTCCCACCAGGATTTAGCTAGCCGTTGGAAGTCCGGGTACGATAACCAAAATTTCTCAGAGCGAAAAGGCTTGTATCTGGGAGGCTCTCCCATGTCTAGTTGTAGAGCCAAGGGCCAGTGGTCTGAGCCTGCTTTTGGTAAAATGAGGCTTTCCAGATGAGAGCCTGATTCCATAATTTCTTCGGTTACCAAGAAGCAGTCTAGTCGACAGGCAATATGTTGATTACCTGATCTACGATTAGACCAAGTGAAAGTACCATTGCTATTTTCTATATCTACTAATTTTAGATGATCAATGAGAGCTTTGAACTTACCACTGTCTTGCTCGAGTTTTTTGATACCTCCAGTTTTCTCCTCCAGTGTCAGGATCATGTTGAAGTCGCCTCCTAAGATCCAGTTTGGGGTTGTTGCCAGGGTCTTGATCAGCTCGAGCCACTCCATAAATTTGTCTTTGTCCTAGCTACTGTGAGGCTCGTAGACATTGGTGATGGCTCCTTCTTGATTCGTGCCAATGACCGCGAAGTGAGCGGTTATTGTGCCTATTGTTGTAAAAGGTTTGCTAATAGTTATGTTGGATGGGTTCCATAAGATGGCAAGGCCGCCTAAGGCTCCTATTGAATCTGTTGTTATGGAGGTACATTCTCGCCATATGCGCTGAAAGATTGTTTCAGCCTCTGCCCCTCGGCATTTAGTCTCCTGGAGCAGCAGAATGTCTGGTTTCTCTGCTATGATGCAATCTCGGAGGATCCTTTGTTTGGATCTACCATTCAGTCCTCTGATATTCCAGGTGATGATCTTCATTATTAAGAGGGAGGTGTTGAGTGGAGGTATCCCTCCAAGATCTTGTGTATCTAACCTGAGTTTATCATAAGATTGCCTGCTTCCTTGATCAGTTGGTGTGCAGTTTTCCATCCCCGTCTTTTGTTTTCGCGAAGGACTCTCTTCGAGCTAGAGCTCGAGTCTGTTGCTATGCCTAGGCGTGCTATGGATCCTGCTGAGGAGTTGAGAAAAACCTTGTGTACTTTGCGTAGTTGTTCTTCAGGGAGGGTCTGCAGGTCCTTTTGGTTCAGAGCTTCCTCCATCTTTTCCAGATCTATCCCTGCTAGATCTCAATCGGCCAACATCAATGGGGTATCCCCATCTCCTTCTCCTCTTTCATCCATGTGGGTTTCATAGGTTTGGGGAGAAGGGTTGGGATTTAGGCATTTTGTTTGTGGCCGTTGAGGATCCTTGTGCGGGTCCTGAATTTCCACATCTTCTGGTAACTGATCCAAAATCTCATAAGAGTTTTTGGTGACCATTTTTTGTCTGGAGTCCGGGGTTTGCTTCTTTGGTGGGTTTCTCCTTTTTTATGCGACCGTGGTGAAGCCATATTTCTGCATGGTTTCGCTTGCTTTTGTAGCTTGCTTGATGAGAGGGAAATCTCGGTATAAGTGGTCGTGCTCCTGGCATCTTCTACATCTAAATGGTATATGCTCGTAGTCCAGAGTTTGTTGTCAGTCCTCATCCTGGTACTCAAGGGTTACCACTCCAGGGAGTGCTTTGGAGATGTTCATATACACACATATCCTGGCATACGAGGTATATTTTCGCTGTCTTGTGGCTTTTGAAGCTTTGACATATTGCCCTAGGGTATTTCCTATGCCCATTAGAATCTCTTCCAACCAAAACTCTTGTGGCAAGGAGTACAGGCGTATCCATACAGGGGCCATGGTGAAATCTTCTTTGTCCGAGCTAAATCTTTCAGTCCAGAAGCATAGAAACAACCTTGTCGAGTTGAAGAAGTACCACCTGTTTTCAAAGATCCTGTCTTTTTCCTCTAGATTATATAAAATGATTGTGAAGAAACCCTTGGAACTGAGTTGGATCTCGTAGTCTCCCTTGGGATTCCACCAATGTTTTATCCATTTGTTGAGGTCCCTTTCTGTTGGCCAAAGACCTAGAAATTTGCCAATGAGGGCGTGCTCTCTCATAAATTGTGTATGCTCGCCAACCCGGGTTGAGCTGATGAGGTATCTCGGCGATTTCTCCATTTGTGGGATGCATTTGCCTGGTTCCCAGCTCCATGGTGGCTTTGGTTGAGAGGTTCCCACTTCTGTTTCCATTTCCGTTCTGAGGCTTTGTTCCCTGGCTAGGAGCTGCTCTCGTACCTATGGTGGCGGCTCGAAGGTAGGTCGCGTTGCTTTGGTTCCGGGTCTGTCATTGGCCGCAACATTGCGGTATGAGGGGGCTTTCCCCCCCTCCTCTGTGCCCATATCGTTGTAGCAGTGGGAGCCGAATGGTCGGAAATGGCGCTGGTTAATCTCCGTGCTGGGATTCTTTGTCTGGTCGTCGGCCGAGTATGGATTTAAATTATAATAATTTTTTTTTATATTTCTTTATAAATTATAATGACTTATTATATCTGAATGGGCCTAATGGTTAAGAACATGTGTTTCCTCTTAAGAGGTCACAGGTTCAAATCCAGAGGGGGGTAGGGTATGTATACCTTCGTAGACTTTACCAGTCAAATCGCTGGGCGGAGGGGGGTCCCTTGTCCCACAAACAAGGGGGTCTCATACACCAAATTTGGTGTGCTGGCTTGGCCATAACCTTAAAAATAGATTATTATTATTATTATATAACTTTAAACTATAATGATTTTTTTACAATTTTATTATATTTTATAGTTATAATGATAATTTAAATATTAAATATTTAAAAATATTTTATTGATTTTCTTTTACATTTCATCCTACTTTAAATTTCTCTAAAGTTATAATGAATTTGTCTTTTACTTAATTTAAATAGGAATTTGAAGAAAATCCAAGTAACTTTTTTTCACTTAAACAATATTCTTAATATAAACTTAATATTATTGTTATTATTATCCTTATTATTATTATTGTTATTAAACTTAGTAAAAACATGTGTATTTATTTATTTTTAAAATTTAAAACATATCTGAAAGTATTAGAAAGTTTAAATTTTCATCAAACATAAATATATTGGAAGGAAAATTAAAAAAAAAATTCAAAATTTTTAATAATGTGTAGAAATTATTTAATTATAATTGTTGCAATATATATTTGTTAAGTTAAAAATATATGATTTTCATTTTTTTTAATTTATTTATAAGAAAATTAAAATCAATTTTTAAATTAAAAATATATAATATTTTTGTAAATAAAAGTATTACTATATTAGAAGCTGCCAAGTCATACAGGCCGCAGTTACTGGACTGCCCCATCACTGAGGAAACCAGTCCAGCTGGCCTGTTAAAGTTGGGCTATTAAGTCATAAGCAAAATAAGAGAACATAACTTGTCTGTTGCATTCCTATTGGACCTAGACAAATAGACACCTGGACACTAAGCAAAGTAAGCCTAGACACCTGGCTTGTAGGTCGGCCAAGTGGCTGGAGGATCCTCGGGTCCATGCTCAGGCTCGTCTTGCTCCTGAGTGCGCTCGRCTGCAGTGGCACTGTCCTCCTGCATCTCCTCCTCCTTGCGCTTGCCTGGTGTGCTCGTCTCAKGATGCAGGACRCTATCTCCYTCGACTCYGGGGTCTTCATCTTCGRCTTCTGCGTCAGAATTTRGAAACAAGGMGTCGCGCAAGGATGCCAGAATTTGGAGACAGTCGGCCACCTTAATCTCCGTGACCTCCACCCGAAAGTGCAAGTCTGCAACCTCCTGCCTCAGCTCAAATACCAGGGTGTACAGAGTGGCTAAGTTGTCCCTGAGTTGTGCTTTGTCAAAGGGAGTCGGGCTACCTGTCGTTGGCGGACTGGAATGACTCTGAGAGGCTTGGCCATGGCTGAAGTTGCTGGCAAGAGGTTGGGATGGCCCGGGGTCGGGGAGAAGCCGATGCAGAGTAATTGAAGTATTTGGGATAACGGCCATGGAGCCAAAATGCGGAGGCTGCAGATTTACAGGGGATGAAATGGTTTGAAGGCTGGGCTAAGAATCGTCGGAGGAAGTGTCTGGTGGAGAGAGCGAAGGTCGTCGAGGCCTCCACGGCGCTCCTCGCCGTGGTTTGCCTCGTGGCCTCGTCATGGAGCAGTCGATAGGGAGTGCAGTGGGAGCGAAGGTCCAGGAGTAACGGGGGGGGCGGAGCTCTTGCTCGCACCAGAGGAGACAAGCTGGGTGACTGCCTAGCTCCGGCGGGATGCGCCCGAATAACATAACCGTCGCCATTATAGCCCAGCACATTTGAACGTGCAGCGAAAGGACTCCTGCGTAAATGCCCTTCATATCAAAATTTATGCGATTAAATACCTGGTGGGGTGACTGGCCATGGCACATGCCTGGCATGTGTGTCCATACCATGGCCCCCAGTACCCTCAACCGCCATTTGCCACCATATCCCTTGTGACACCCCATCCGGGGAAAAATATATAATATTAAAATAAAATAAAATAATGATTTTTTAAATTTAGTTTTAATAAAAATATTATAATTTTATTGAAATTTATTATTAATTTTATTAAAACTATAATATTTATTATCCATTTTTTTTTATTATATTTAATTTTCATAGTTTTATATTAATATGTTAATTTATATAATAAGTTTTGTATTTTATTTGTTTACCTATTATTTAAAATACCCATACTAAATATGAATTATTTCTTTCCAAATAATACTTAAATATATATGTATATATTTTATATAAATATCATTATTTTTATTTTTATTATTATTATTATTTAAAATATGATTTTTTTTTCTTTCCAAATAATACTTAAATATATATGTATATATTTTATAACTATTTTATGATTACTTTTTAATTTTAATATTTGAAATAAAGTGATAAAGTGATTACTTTTTATTATTTTATATTAAAAATAACTTTTTTTTTAATATTAATATTTAAATATATATAAATATTTTATATATTATTTTTATACAAATATTTTAATTTTAGTACTTAAAATATACTTATTTTTAAAATTTATTAAAGTTTTTATTCTTCCACATATATATATATATATATATATATATATATATATATTATTACTTTTTTTTCCACGTTGGAGATTTCGCGCTGGAAACCCACCCCAGATACTTCCCCAAATGACCGGAAGAGTGTGCGCATAATGTATCATGTGAGAAGGTGTCACCTCACATTGAAATATAATTCCTTGTCACAAGGGGCCAATATGAGCATCCCTACCCCAGCAGATTTTGAACGTGTGACCTCCCCAGAAATAACACATGTTCTTAACCATTGGGCCCACTCAGGTGCTCAAGCGGAGTCTTTTTTTGATTTGTATGAACGTTACAAGGAATAAGACACATGGGTCAAATCCCGAGGGATTGTGGATGTGTTTTGCCTGAACCGACTCCATTCTTGAGGTGCATTCTGCTTCTCCCTCCCACTGCCCAGAACTCCCACTGCCCAGAACAGTAATCATTATTAGATAAAGTAGTGGAATATGTGTTGCATTCCAGGCAAAACGCTCTGGTCGGAGGATTGAATGCTGCATCAACAACACTCAATGCCCTTTAATGGTTCACCGCACCAAATTAATAAAAAATGCCGCTTCTTGCAGTATTGCTTTCAATGCAAAGCCTGGTAAATGCAGCTCAGCTCGTACAGGGTAAACGTATGAGTCTGTGATTGGTGACCGATATCAACCATTTGTGGCTCCGTGTAATTTTCTCCATCTTTGAAATTTAGTGTTTCGTTTTTTCTTGCGAATTATCCAGATGGCTTGCTCTCCAAGTGAACGGCCGAGTAGTACGAATCTAACTCATCTGAGGATAGAGGGTCAGTGTGTAGATGCTTTTATTGTAAAAATATGGTTTTAAAAAACATGTCAATTATTGGTTTTTAAAAAAAATGTTTTTGGCAATATCCTATGTCAAATCAAGATGAGAATCGACTTTGAGACCTCTTTTTACATATTTTCTACCATTTACACAGTACTTGTTAATCGGTCTACACTCCTGTAGACTAATTTATTATATATATTAATTATATGTATTTATTATATTATAATTTATTATATAGTATAAATAATTTATTATATGTATTAAATATTAAATAATTTATAATGTATCAATGTATTATTAGGTATAAAATAATTATTACAATAATGTGTTAAAATATTAAATATAAAAAATTATTACAATAATAAGTTAATAAGTTCATAATACGCTAATAAGTTAAAGGATTAAATGTATAAAAAATTATTACAATAATATTTTAGTAATATGTTAAAGGATTAAATATGGAAGAGCCCCAGCCACGCGCTAGGAACCCCTCTCGACTTAAACTTGTCCGCCTGGCATCATGAAGCAAGACACAGGAAAATCCCCATGAAGGAGGGGCTAGACATCCTCAAATGGGGACATTCGGCTTCAGGAAACTTCTCGGTAAAGGAAGCCTACCAATTACAAGGCAACTACCACGATCAGGAAGTGGATAACATCTGGAGCAAGATTTGGAGCAAGACGCTCTGGCCCAAGGTCTCTACTTTCCTCTGGTTAATCATCCATAACAGAATTCTAACCTGGGATAATCTCAGGAAGAGGGGATTCATTGGGTCCTCCATGTGCGTTTTATGTCAATCTCAAGAAGAAACCAAGGAGCATCTTTTCAACGGCTATCGTTATAGTCAAACTGTCTGGGACCAGGGGGCACAAATCATGCGCAGATCCAATCAAAACAGAGGCAGCATCAGAGACACTATTGAAAATTGGGACTCAATCACTTATAACAATCCCATTCTGAACTACATTTGGCAACTCCTCCCAGGATTTATTTTATCGCAGATATGGAAGGAGCAAAACAAACACATCTTCCACTCCAAGGACTCCTCTGCAGAGTCAACCTCGGACAGAGTGGCCACACTTATCAAATAAACAATCAGAAGTAAGCATTGGCAACCTAGGGACAAGGATTGTAACTGGGAGGAGTCACTCACCCTCCAAAGTTGGCAACTTAATTTAAAAGACTCAGTAGCAATCAGAGCCCCCAAGACTCGACTCCCCAGCCAAACCCCCTGGACCCCCCCCATCTGGGTTCATAAAAATTAACTTTGATGGAGCTTCAAAAGGCAAGACCCACAGGTTATGGAGCTGCAATCAGGAGCTCCGAGGGGGAAATTCTAGCTTTGGAAGCAGGGTATTTGGGAGAGACCACAAACAATGTAGCAGAACTAACAGGCTAATCACTAAGATCGTGCATGGGGGAAATCCACAAAAAATTTGATCCGGATTATTTTCGGCACGAAATGAGAGCGGAGATATAATAAATAAATGCACAGAGATATTGCAGATATTCAATAATATAACAGAAATGTATCAGATATGCAACCATAAACATAGATATACAGTAATACACGATTTCTATTAATCAAAGAAATGTACAGAGACTGTAAAAACACAGAGTGAAAGACTCGCTAGAATGGTGGTAGCTTATCTTTGAGAAGAGATGTGGCGGCTACTCGCATTCGCAAGAAGATAATTACAATGAGGCTAAGAAGGCCCTTTTACAATAAACAGGAATGCCAAAAGTCTTAGACATCCAAAAACCTAACCCTAGGAGATGAAGCACCAAAAGTCATGTGGGCCCCGTTTGGGTAAGTGAGTACATCAACTTCCCGGGGTCGTAACTTTTGCATACGATCTCTGTTTTAGGCGTGTGATAGCTTGTTGGAAAGGTATTGTCGAGGAGATTCATTTTGGGGGCTCAATCATGCCTTCAGCTATCATTGAGAACCTCGATCTTGAAAAACCTTCATTTGGACCCTCAAAATGGCCCCAGAAGTTAAAACCTCCTAAAAATAGTAAATTGCCAAAATGGCCAGAAAACTATTTTGAGCCATTTGAAAAAGGTGGGTGGCCACCAATATCCACCTGGATCAAAATTTCTCCCAGATGGCGCCTTGTAGGATTTCTCGACGACTTCAGAGGCCTACTTGGGCACAACATCAACATCATCCCCTCCCATGTCAAACGGGAGGCAAATGGAGTGGTTGATTACCTAGCAAATGAGGGAGTATAAAGGGAAATAGAACAAATAATCTGGGTCGCCAGCAGCACTAGAGCCACTGATTTATCCAATCATTGTCAACTCCTGGCCAACAAGGATTTTCCATCCCCGGATGGGGCGACATGCAGAAAGGGTGAGGCACATGGAGGCGAGCAGGGAGAGGCCATTTATAATGGCTCTCACCACACACTTAGTTATTTATGAAGGTCCCTACCTCTGTCGGCCTTCGTTTATCGATGGGGCCTCTCACGAGTGCGCACAGGCCGGCCAGCCAAAGCATTCAGCTCTCGGCTTTAATGGCAACAACCATAATTTATGCCTTCATCCGCCTTACTAGAAGTCTTAATGTGCGTTTGAAGCTTTCCGAGGAGAGGAGTAGCAGCAGTGTTCTCGACGCCCTGGCACTGGTCCTTTCTCTTGCTATGCCGCGGGTGAGGGGGAGGCCTCGCAGGGGAGCCGGCTGGTATGCGACTGACTCCAAGAGGAAGCGACACAAGAGATTTGAACAGGCAGTGATCATGGCCAAGAAAAGGCGATGTCGGGTGACCATTGATACGAGCTCGCCCCCCATAACCTTTGTCGAAGAAGTCTCGAACATGGTGCTCCCACCGGACTTTTCAGAGAGCAGGATGTTTATTATTCCAGATAATTGGAACCCCTAGATGTGTATTGGAGAAGTAGAGGCACTGCCCAGCTCAAGAGACAATTCAGGTCCCGACGACACTCCTAATGAAGAGCCCACCACCTGCTTGGTAGAGGAGGAGCTGCTGGAAAACACCACAGACTCGCAGTCGAATAGTGAGCAGTCGGGTCATAGGGAAACAGATGTCAAGCCAAAGATGGCGCCCTCACCACCACTACTGTACCCGGAGCATCTACAGTT
The DNA here is from genome assembly GCA_009831015.1 of Picea engelmannii. Classification (NCBI taxonomy): domain Eukaryota; kingdom Viridiplantae; phylum Streptophyta; class Pinopsida; order Pinales; family Pinaceae; genus Picea; species Picea engelmannii. The sequence continues at coordinate 167,825 of ML786880.1, read as the reverse complement.
GATTTTTGAGGTTCGAAGCCTCGTGGATGATCAAATTTTCAGAGCAGTCCGCGTTAGCCAACGCTTGGACCTGCTCTATGCGGCCTACTCCAGGGCTACTCCTCGGCGACAATGTCCAACCTGTGCTCAGCCTTATGTCATCCCAACCAGTAGTGGAAAAGTGACGAATGCCTACGAGGACTTCGGGGAATAGGTTCTTCTGTCTCGCATGATTTCCAACTTTTTTTCTGTTGTAGCTTACCAGAGTTGTAGCTTTTCAGTTGTTAGCATGGTTAGCATTAGCACAGACCTCACTATACTGTTGTTGATAATGGATGTATACCCTGGTTTCCTTCCGGCAGGGTGGCGCAATGAACTCTTTGATTTTGCATGCTACTGTGGGCAGGCCAGCTGTCTTGGTTTCCTGTATAGGCATGACAACTAGCACCTGTGTTGTCATGTGTACTCCTTATATTTTTTGAAGTTACAATATAATAGGTCTCACCTTTTACTTTAAAAAAAAATATGTTAAAAGATTAAATATATGAAATAATTTATAATGTATTAATTGAGAATTATCAAAAATAATAATAATATATTATTAAATTAATCATTAAAAAGTTAAAAGATTAAATGTATGAAATAATTTATAATGTATTAATTGAGAATTATTAAAAATAATAATAATACATTATTACATTAATCACTAAAAAATTGAGTAAATAATAAATGTATTTATAAATTTTGAATAAAATTAATAAAATATTATTTTTTCTTTATTAATACATTAATAAAATGTCTATACATTAAAATTATTAAATATTACAATAATATGTTAAAATATTAAATGTATGAAATAAAAATTAACTATCAATTATTAATTGATATTTAATAATAAATTAAATATTAATAAATAATTAAATATAAAATATAAATAATTTTTTGAAAAATAAAATAGTACAATACATAACAAAATGATAAAATAAATATATTAAAGTATTAAATATATTAAATATATAACTAAAATAATAAAATAAATACATTAAAGTATTAAATACATAATTTAAATAATATATTAAATATATAATTTAAATAATACATTAATGATATATAAATTAATGTATTAGATGTTTTAATGTAAAATTTAAATAATAATTTAATGATATATAAATAAATGTATAAAATAATAATTATAATGATTTGTGTTAAAGTATTAAATAATTTAAATATTAATGTGATTTATAAATTAATGTATTAAAAAGTTTATATATAATCTAAAGTTAATATATTTATGGATATGAATCATAGATTAAAGATTTACAAAGTTAATTCTTAAAACTGATATCTAATATATTGCATTGTGGAAGTTCCTCTATATTTAAATATAATGTTTTTATTAATTAATAAAAATACATTAATATTTATACAATTAAATATATATACTAAAATAAAAAATAATGAAAACAATAATATCATTTATAAATAAAATTATTTAAACATTCATCTATAATGTAATAATGTAATCAATTTATATATTTATATTGTATAAATTTAAAATATTAAATTATATAAGTGATGCATAAATAAAATATTCAAATATTAATAAAATATTAAAGTATCTAAAAGTAGAATAATACTTTAAAGTAATCAAGTATAATGAGTATATTAGTAATACATACATAAATAAAAAGATATAATTAATACATTTTTAGATAAGTAAATTAAAGTATTAATAAAATCAAATATTAAACATAGATTAGTAAAGTATTCCATATATTATGTAAAAATATATTAATAATGATTTAATACGTTGAGATAATATAATATTAATGTATGAATATATTGATGTACTAATACATTTGTGTATTTGTGTATTGTATGAATTAAATAATACTTTAATTGTATATTAATTAATGAATTAATAAAAAATACAAATGTATAAAATAATTAAAACATTAATGTAATGCATAAATAAAGTATTTATATATATTATTATATAATACATCATGTTCTCACAATGGGTATTGTTTTCTGCATTATGATATCATGAAATTTTTGCAACAACGTGATGTAAGGACATGTACATATATGACAGAAAGTCATGGGAGGTCTATGTGCACAGTATTGCGATGTGACAAAGTTCATCGCAATGTGACGAATGAAAGAGTTTTGTAAAATAACAAGATTTGTACATGAAGGTCACATTGCAATATGGGGAAATGCAAGTATATCAAACGGTGGTGCTATGTTTCATCACATAGTCATGTCATTTCAAAGGGTGTAGCAATGTGACATTATAACATGGTATTTGAATGAACGTCACATTGTGATGTGCATGGAAGGAAATGTGTAACGATCCCTTCGTTACGGCCACGAGCGAAGAATTTTTTTTTTTTTTTTTTTAAGAAATTAGAGGCAAGAAGGAAACGACGACAACAGTTAACTGCACCATAGATGACGAACAGAAGCACGCAACCTAGGCAACATGAAACTACAACTCCACTCACTAGCACAAGGGAAACTGGGAAAAAATGCACAGAATAACAATGAGGAACGACTACCCACCCAACGCAACAAGACACTACTACATGAAAAGGGACAACCTCCCCTTTAGAAACAACGACGTTGATGAACAAGACTAGAACCTCAAGGTGTGCGAACCAAATTCCTTAAGGCATTCAACCCGTGTGTAAAAAACAGTTTACAACATTCGACAACACTGACGTGGAAGACACTGACTTCAGCCAAGTTATCATTTGTCGCTATCCAAATAGGGCGTGTCATGATCCCCTCATCAGGATTCATGCCGTCCCCAGGTGATAGACGTGTCAATAACCTTGGCGCAACACATCCTATCTGGACCAAGGACTCTAGAAAACTCTGACATGCTAGAAACCAAATACCAAAAGAAAACCACACCCATACCCCAACGACAGGTTGACGAAACGCCAGAGGATGAAGACAAGGGATGACGCAAGCCAAGATACGACATCGTCCATGACCCAAGAAATCAACCAGTCTAATTAGTCCAGGATTACAATCTATTTTTAACAAGGGTTCCATTCTAAACAGGGCACGTCAAGGTTGTAATTAGTCAATAATACACCCACTAAATTAACGTTAGAAGAACAATACTGCAAAACTAAGTAATCAATACTAAAACTATAATTATAAATATCACCTAACCTCAATTATAATTCGATTTAGCAAGTCTAAAATTTGCAATCCAAATTTTACTCACGAATCAAATTTTAATTATTAACACAACTTAATGGACAATTCTATATTAATCCAAAATCTCCATCTCACTAGTCATTAACTTAAATAACAACATTAACAATCTTAAAGTAGAATGATTTCATTATAACACTTATGATTAATTAATCTCAGCATGTAGACTAGCTATATCGACCGAACTAACAAAACTAGTTGTCATTTAACATTGATAACGAAATTGTCAACTATTAACATCGTTGTAGCAATCTAACAAGGCAACAACATAGCAGTTACATAACAATTATTACAACAAAAACAAGGCAATTGACGTAATAATGAACATGACAGTTAATTTAGCAATAACAAGGCGATTTACATAACTGTTATCATAACGAGTAATATAGCAATGACAATGTGATTAACGTTTTAATTAACATAACAATTAGTAAAACAATAACAGGGAAATTAATGTAATAGTAACAATCAATATAACAGTAACATGGTAATTAATATAACCGTAAAAAACCAATTAATATAACCGTAACAGTAACAATTAATATAACAGTGACAGTAACAAGGCAATTAATATAATGTAATGGTAACCATAACAAGTAATATAACAGTAACAATAACAAGGCAATTTTCAAGGCAATTTCATAGTTGTACCACATCTTAGCAATACGCAGTACACAAACTTAATGGCAAACATATACACTCAACATCAACGCAATCACACAGACACCAATATGCTACACCAAAAGGGAAAAACATGGGTAATAAGGCAGTAACAGTAAGGAGGTAAAATCCGTGGTAATAAATCGGTAATAAATCGTGGTAATTACAACAAGCTCAGGCCAACGTTTTAAGGAAAATTGGGGGCGTTATAAAGAACAAACCCAATGAAATTTACAAGTGGCAAATGGTGTTCATTTACACAGCAAACACAGTCATCCTAGAGGGCAATTTTTGGTCTTAAAGGTAGTTACAGTAAGGAATAAAATTTGTGAACAGTCAATCATGATAATAGAATTGTCTAATAAAATAAGATAGGGAAAAATTTGGAATTACTGCCCCACTACAGTTGTCTCCTACGACCAAGGCGACCTGAGGCTAAAACGTTGTCCCAAACGTTCAGCAAAAACAGACAATCCCTGATCGCCGAAAAGGATACTACCATCATTACACAATGCAAATCACGAGGAAAAACGTTATACAATCAATGCACGGAGAAATCATAGACGGGGGTACTAAGCAGAATGAAGACAATGATAAAGACGTTTTCAATCAGCTGGGATACCCAAAAACACAGATGAGGGCGGATATTTCATTTTCCAATGAATTAAAAGAATAAAAAAAAAATCGCAGCCCAAGCAAAATTGCAGACAAGAATTTACTTTGTTTTTTCATTTCCAAGATACCATTACAATGCAGACCGAGAATTACACAAACATTTATCCCATTCCAATGTACCAAATATAAAAATGCAAACTTAGAAATTAAATTGTTTTCCATTTTCAAGAGACCAACATAAAAACACAAATTGAAATTAAATCTTTTTACATTCCAGGATACCAATATAAAAATGCAGATTGTAATTAAATTGTTTTTTCTCTTTTAGGATGCCAACATAAAAACGCAGATTGAAATTAAATATTTTTACATTCCAGGATACCAAGATAAAAATACTGACAATAGTAAGAGAACGCCATGGTCCATTGGGATAAATCATCGAAAGAATTGTAGGGATTCTATCAGTCAAGGAGCAGAAAAAGAACAACAAGGAAGAAAGATAATGCATATGCAGAGGTCTTATTGGAAGGCGCAAGTCAACAATCAAGCAAGGACAACAATGGAGGTAGACGACTAACAGGAACATCCTTCGCTCATCATCCACACACAAAAAAACATGGCATTGATATCCATATGTCTATTAACGCTGAAGCAATGACCGTAGATCAGGCTCCTGGCCGACTGCTCAAGCGAGGACTGATGATCTAGGGATGAAGGGAAAAACAACCACAAACTTCACAAATCAATACACCCAAGGGCAGTCAAGACATGCCAGGAATCGAAGGCCATGGGAGTCAGTCACTCATCGAGCGAAAGGCTATAGAAAGACTCATTCACCAGCTAGAACACTAAGACAATCAATTTTGTTACACCAAATAAACATGCAAATCCAAAGCATAAATCATACTATCATCTACCATGCATAAATAAAGGAAGCATACCATTACATGCTCACCCACTATGAGTTGTCTCGCGCGCTTTGTGCAACTCTTGCTTACCGACCAATGAGACTTCACCGGTACCTCCCAGTCAACGCTAGGGGTACTCTTCTTCCTCCTTGGCCCCCCGAGTTGCAAAGGGGCCACACACACTAACCAAAGTATTACCTAGTTCCCATCTCACCTCGCAAGGCCGAGCTACAACTCCTCATCAAGCTGGGTATCCCAAATCGCACAAGCTAAGTCAGTCAAGTAGATATTTTTGCAGCGTAACGTTACGCAAACGGAAGAGGTCCATCATCATTCTCCTCCCTCCATTATATAGAGTTTCGAAGTCCCTTACTTTCCCAAAATCTCATTTTATTTAAAGTTTAATAAATTAATTCATAAAAGTCCACCCAATACAAGTTTCAACCATACCCTTCAGTCCTCCATAAATTAATTTCTTTAATTAATTAATTTCCCTTATTTCCCTCACCCACCTAGAGTCAATCCTATAATCGCTCCTAGGTGTCCCCAAATTCCCTTGCAGGCTTTAATGACTTTCCCCATTACTAATTTGCTAGTTCAGTTTAAATTGGTAAGTTCTTAAATGCTAGATACCTTACTAAGTTTGACTTTTTGCTTTTTCCCTTGTGTTTCCTTTTTCTTTTTATGTTTCCCTCTTTTCCTAGTTTCCTAAATATTTTAGATTTCCCTCTTTCCCCTTTTCATTTAGAACTCAATTCGGTAGGTGTACAAATTAACATTTTCCCTTTTCCCTTTTTAATTAATAAACTTTAAATTACCATAATATAATAAAACAATTATTTATTTTATTTTTATTTTTATAAATATATATATATATATATATATATATATATATATATATATATATATATATATATATACTCTCTATTTTTTTAAAGGATAGAGAAAATTCTTCCACTAGTATAATTTAGACCTTAGGGAATTTGTTTTAAATATTTCGTATCATGTTATTCATCCTAAGGCCATAAGGGTTCATTCATTTATCATTAGCAACGCAATGTCTCCTTCAGGATGCAATAGGTGCTCCAAGGGTGCAACTCACATCATCTGTTTCCCTTGCACAATGTGCCCTTCAGGATGCATCATGTGCTCCAAGGATGCCACTTGCCTCATCTGTTTTCCTTGTGCTACGTGCCCTTCACGATGCACCATGTGATCCAAGGGTGCCACTTGCCTCATTTTTTTCCCTTGCGCGACGTACCCTTCAGGACACACCATGTGCTCCAAGGGTGCCACTTGCCCCTTGACTGACTTGGTAGACATAAAAAAAACCCTGGAGTCAATACTCCGCTAGGTGAACTTGTGGGAGACTAAGGGCCTCTAAGGAATAAGGCCCTTGCCTTATTGTGCACCCCTTATAATCATCGTGAGCGACTATTGTAGTCTGCCCTCACGGCATCATGGGTCCTCTCAAACTAGGTAAACGTTAACCTGCAGTTCAAGCCACGGTGGGAGTGCTAATAGGTTGTGGTAGGGCTGTTGTCCACACCTCTCCCTCAACATCTTTGGTAGTTGTGCATGACCCCTCTACTCCACATGTGAGTCTGGTCGACAAGATATCGTCAGCCTACATTATCAGTGAATTATGTCGGCAATATATCCATAATCATATCATCTAATCAGATGCACTAATATCACATATAAAACATTCAAACTCCAATGGTTCACTCTCTGACTCGATCCAGAGAACAAGGGGTTCCATCGATGCCTCTACATTCTTAAGGTCCAAAATCCTACACACTCAGTAAAACCGAGCCAATAGCACCTGTCTAAGTCAATGCAGTAAAAAACATGTCATCAACCCATAATGCCTCATAATCAAAATCAATGTTTTAATATTATAATAATCTGGATCACTTGCGAGTAAGTGTCCTCAAAGAATAAGTTCGCTCAGTGTGCAAGAGCAATATGTTACATACACCCCCTCTTGGTCTAAACTTCATCCCGAAGTTTCACAGTATAAATTTCAAAATAACGAGTATCACAGTATTATAAGTCTATCTATCAAACAAAAATAGAAACTGTTGGTGCATATCAGATGCGTCCTCCCAGGCTGTTGAGTGCGGACTATAATTTTTCCACTGGACCTTGACCTGATCTACTGTCCGACATCGTATCTGTCGAACGCGACAATCTAGGATGCGGATTGGCTCAGCCGTGAGTTCCCCCTCGTCCGATACCTGCAAATAACTCATGTCAATAACATGTGTAGGATCATTAATATAATGTCTCAAAACAGATACATGAAAAACATCGTGCATATGCCTCAAAGAATCTGGCAAGGATAGTCGATAGGCCACGTGCCCCTTTCTCTCCATAATCTTGAAAAGTCCCATGAACCTAAGAGAGATTTTATCTCCCTTTCCAAACTTGATCGAGATCTTATGCGGTTTAACCTGCAAGAAGCCTCGATCACCGACCTCGTAACTACGATCGACACGGTGCACATTGACATAACTCTTCTGTCGATCCTACACTTCTTTAATCCTTTGTCCTATTATTTTGAATTGCTCTTCCATTTCTTAGATTGCTTCTGGTCCCGCCAGGACCCTATCCTCAAGCTGATTGCAACTCAAAGGTGTCCGACATGGTCGCCCGTAAAAAAACTCGAAAGGCATCATCTTAATGGTGCTTTGGTAGTTGTTGTTATAAGAGAATTCCACTAGTGGCAAGAATTCTTCCCAATGCTTTTTTGGTCCATCACGTACATGCACAACATGTCCTCCAAGTTCTGGTCATTCGTTCGGTCTGCCCATCAGTCTTCGGGTGATACAAAGTACTGAAGTTAAGTTGGGTTCCCAAAGCCTCTTGGAAACTCATCCAAAATCGTCTAGTAAATACCGATACTCGATTGGATATAATCCTCTTAGGCACGCCATGCAGCCTCGCAATCTCATCCATGAAAACTATAGCTATGTTAGGTGCCTGATAAGTCGTACGCATAGGAATAAAGTGAGAACTCTTTGTCAGAGTGTCTACTACTACGAAAATCGAGTCATGTCTCCTTGCCGTCAGTGGAAATCCAACAACAAAATCCATCAAAATAACCTCCCATTTCGATTCTGGAATAGCGTGTGGCTATATTAATCATGCTAGGTGTCTATGTTCAGCCTTTACCTGCTAACATTCTAGACATATGGCCACATAGTTGACTATGTATGCCTTCATTCCCTTCCAGAAGAGTAAGGGTTTAAGGTATGCCCTCATCTTCGTGACTCCCGAGTGAGCCATGTAAACTAATCTATGAGCCTCGCTTAGGATCAAGCTCCTCAACTCGTTGTTCAATGGTATGTAAATCTGATTTTTAAACCTCAATAAACCATCGTCATCAAACGTAAATCCTTCAAATATTGGTACCATCATTGTGTTTTGTCCAATAAAACCCTCGATCTCTTTGTACCAGTCATCGTCACGCTATAAAGTTTGAATATTTTCACGTAGATTCGTCTGAAGAGGCAACACCGAAAAGATGTGTGGTCTCTGATTCAATGCATCTGCCACTCGATTCACTGTTTCTTTTATGTAAGTAATCTCGAAGTCGTACTCGCTAAGAAATTCCAACCAATGTCGTTGTCACGCGTTCAGGTCGCTTTGCATAAATATGTGTTGTAGTCCACAGTGGTCATTCTTTAGTTCAAATTCTCTTCCAACAAGGTAGTGTCTCCAAACCTTCAAGGCATATACGATGGCTAACAAATCCAAATCATGTGTCGCAAATATCTCCTCATGCCTTCCTAGTTTCCTCGAGATGTAATTGATCACTCAACTATATTTCATCAAGACTCCACCTAATCCCTCCTTGGATGTGTCAGTGCATACCAGGAAGTCTGCATCCATGTTAGGGACCTTTAGCATCGATGTTGTTGTCAACATCTTCTTTAGCCTCTAAAATTCTTCCCCACATTTCTTGGTCCAAACAAACTTCTTGTTCTTCTTCTGCAATTCCATGATCATATTTTCTATCTTCAAAAATACCTTGATGAATCGTCGATAGTATTCTGCCAAACCCATGAAGCTACACACTTCTGGGACATTCGTCGGCGCAGTCCATTCCATAATAGCCTCGACCTTTGTTGGATCCACGACGATACCTTCGTCGAAGATGACATGCCCCAAGTAGTGAATCTTTGATTGATAAAAAGAGAATTTGGACAACTTCCCATACAATTTGTGCTCTCGCAAACACTATAGTACCATGCGTAAGTGCTCATCATGCTCCTCCGTCATCCAAGAGTAAATCAAAATATCGTTAACGAATACATGAGGAAATTGTCCAAGTACTCGCAGAACACCCCATTCATCAAACTCATAATTACCCCTGGGGAATTTGTCAATCCAAACGATAAAACATTAAAATCATAATGTCCAAACCTCGTCTTAAAGGCAATCTTTGGGACTTCATCCTCCTTGATCCATAACTGATGATACCCTAATCGCAAATTAATATTTGAGAACACCGTCACACCCTTCATTTGATTGAACAGATCATCAATATTCGACAACGGATACTGATTCTTAATTGTTTCCTTGTTCAATTGACGATATTCAATGCAGAGCCTCCACGACCCATCCTTATTTCATATGAAAATAACAGGTGCACCCCATGGCGAGACACTTGGACGTATCAGTATCAGTTCCAACAATTCCTTTAGTTGCATTCTTAACTTCTGTAAATCCGGGGTCGACATTTGATAAGGCATCCTAGCTATTCGTTCAGTCCCCAGTTTTAGGTCTACAGTAAACTCCAATTCCCTTTCTGGCGCCATCCCAAGTAAGTCCTCCGAAAACACATCTGCAAACTCTCTCACCACAGGAAGGTGTTCTAGACCTTCTGTTACTCCCTTCTCGTTTAACGTAAGGATCACATAAATCTTACATCCCTTGCGCATGCTCTTCCTAAGCTACAAGGAAGAGATGAACCTCAGGGAAACTCCCTGGTTCCTTCCTACAATCATGCATCTCTGTCCCTCATCATCGACTAAGATCAACTATTTCATCTTACAGTTGAGTATCACCTCATGCGATTCCAACTAGTCCATACCAATCACAATGTCATAAGATCCTAAGATCGTGACGTACAGGTTGGATCTAGTGTCAAACTCTCCTAGGTTAAGGATATAGCCGGTAACCTTTCCTTCAACGTTCTGTTTGGCTCCTGAAGCTATCTCTACAAATCTAAACTCGTCATGATTGACTGCCTTTACCTTAATCCTTTTCACCGATGCACTAGAAATGAAACTCTCGATAGCACCTGGATCTATCAAAATATTAAGGGTCTGGTCAACGATGGTACCTGACGTCTCGAGCACAACGACTGGTGCTCAGCCTGGCGGTTATTCAGTGTTGCATGAATCTGATGGGCCTTGCCCATATCTCCCACGGTAATGGGTCTATCTGATCCAGATGCTCTAGCCCTCTCCACCGGGGAGTCGCGCTGGTAGTGTGGCTCCCCACATGTCCAACACCCCTTCTTCGGCCTAGTATTCCTGGTACCTGAAGTAGAAGATGACGGCCCACCGACCTTGAATCCTAGTCTATTCTGCTGAATAGGCCTAAATTGTTGTTGTTGTGGTCGACATTGTTGCTGATGCAGTGGTCCCCGATAAGGTGTCTATTGTTGAGGTGTCGATCACCGAAGGGTAGTTAAAGTGGATCCCCTCTGGAAGCCACGATATCTTAGCATATGTCTGGATGGTGTCTAATGCTGCTACGCACCCAATGACACCTACCTTGATGGTCTCACTGAATTTCTGCTATGACCCCTGTTGATAAGCTCTTCCTCTGCTATGAGGGCCTTCTGGATGGTATCATCCAAGGTTTGAGGCATCAAAATCCTAACCTTTGCATGTATGTTAACATTAAGGCCGAACACGAACCTGTTGACCTCGAGTTTCTCAGTGTTAATATGCGGAGCATACCGAAGAAACTCCATAAAATGGGCCTTGTACTCGAGCACTGTAGGACCACCCTGTCATAAGGCATTGAACTCATTGAGCCGATGCTCAATGAATTCGTCTAATAGGTACCTCTCTCGGAACCGTTCCTCAAAAAGTTCCCATGACACGTCTTCGACGACCATGTTTAACTACTGTAGGAGCATCTTCCACCATAGAAGAGCACCCCCCTTCAGTTGAAACATCACMATGAGAACCTTCATGTTAGAAGTTTAGTCGTGAAGTGAAAAACACATCGTCATATTCTCCAACCATGCCTCGGCGGCTACGCCTTCCGGCGCACCAAAGAACTCAAGAAATTTGACCTTCTCGAGTTCACAGTGAATKCTACCAGTACTAACCAAAGCACACAATGGACCCTCGGGTGGTGTCCGGGCCCTGGCCTCATCTCTATCCAAATGGTTGATCAGTGCCTCAGACATGCGCTGAARAGATTTCATCATTCCGACCACATCACATACTTCTATCTTCTCTTTCCCGACAACTTGTTCATCTCCCTAGGGGTTAGACACCTTAGGCATGGATGCTACTGGAGGCATCAGGGCTCCTCCACTAGCACCCCATCTTCGACCTCCGCAACATCCTCTAACCATGATTACCTGTATGAATACAAGTCAAATTAATTAGCAACATCATAATCATATCATATCAATGAAATTTGTAGTGATCCCAAGTCCCAGGTTGAACCTCACTCTGAAACCATATGTAACGACCCCTTCGTTATGGCCATGGGCGAAGCAATTTTTGTTTTTTTGTTTTTTTTGTTTTATAAATAAGAGGAAATAAGGTAATGACGGCAAGGTTTAACCTCACCATAGACGATGAACAGAAGCACACAACCCAGGCAAAAGGAAACTACGACTCCATTCACTGGCACAAGGTCAACTGGGAAAAAATGCATAGAATAACAAGGAAGAACGACTACCCACCCGATGCAACAAGACACTCCTACACGCTAAGGGAAAACCTCCTCTTTAGACACAACGACGTTGAAAAACCATACTAGAACCTCAAGGCGCGTGAACCAAACGCCTGCAGGCATTCAACCCATGCGCAAAAACAAATTTACAACACTAACGTGGAAGACACCGACTTCAACCAAGTTATCATTTGTTGCTATCCAAATAGGGCATGTCATGATCCCCTCATCAGGAATCATGTCATCCCCAGGTGATAGACGTGTCAATAACCTTGCCGCAACACATCCTATCCAGACCAAGGACTCTAGGAAAATCTGACGCGCTAGAAACCGAAAACCGAAAGAAAACCACACCCATACCCCAACGACAGGTTGACAAAATGCCAGAGGATGAAGACAAGGGATGACGCAAGCCAAGATACGACATCGTCCATGACCCAAGTAATCAGCCAGTCTAATTAGTCCAGGATTACAATCTATTTTTAACAAGGGTTCCATTCTAAACAGGGCACGTCAAGGTTGCAATTAGTCAATAATACACCCGCTAAATTAACGTTAGAACAACAATACTACAAAGCTAAGTAATCAATACTAAAACTATAATTATAAATATCACCTAACCTCAATTATAATTCGATTTAGCAAGTCTAAAATTTGCAATCTAAATTTTACTCACGAATCAAATTTTAATTATTAACACAACCTAATGGACAATTCTATATTAATCCAAAATCTCCATCTGACTAGTCATTAACTTAAATAACAACATTAACAATCTCAAAGTAGAATGATTTCATTATAACACTTATGAGTAATTAATCTCAGCATGTAGACTAGCTATATTGACCGAACTAACAAAACTAGTTGTCATTTAACATTGATAAGGAAATTGTCAACTATTAACATTGTTGTAGCAATCTAACAAGGCAACAACATAGAAGTTACATAACAATTATTACAACAAAAACAAGGCAATTGACGTAACAATGAACATGACAATTAATTTAGCAATAACAAGGCGATTTACATAACTGTTATCATAACGAGTAATATAGCAATGACAATGCGATTAACGTTTTAATTAACATAACAATTAGTAAAACAATAGCAAGGAAATTAATGTAACACTAATAATCAATATAACAGTAATAGGGAAATTAATATAACTGTAACAAGGAAAATAATATAACTATAATAGTAACAGTTAATATAATAGTAACAATAACAAGGCAATTAATATAATGTAACCATAACCATAACAAGTAATATAACAGTAATAGTAACAAGGCAATTTTCAAGGCAATATGATAGTTGTACCACATCTCAACAATATGCAGTACACAAACTTAATGGAAAATGTATCCACTCAACATCAACGCAGTAAACCAGACACCAATATGCTACACCAAAAGGGAAAAATGTGGGCAATAAGCCAGTAACAGTAAGGAGGTAAAGTCTGTGGTAATAAATCAGTAATAAATCGTGTTAATTACAACAAGCTTAGGCCAATGTTTTAAGGCAAATTCAGGGGTGTTTTGAACAACAAACCCAATCACATTTACAAGTGGCAAATGGTGGTCATTTACATAGCAAACGCAGTCATCCTGGAGGGAAATTTGTGGTCTTAAAGGTAGTTAGAGTAAGGAATAAAATCCATGAATAGTCAATCGTGGTAATAGAATCGTTTGATAAATAAGCTAGGAAAAAATTTGGAATTACCACCCCATTACAATTTTCGCCTACGATCAAGGCGACCTGAGGCTAAAATGTTGTCCCAAATGTTCAGCAAAAATAGACAATCCAAGATTGCGGGAAAGGATACTACCATCATTACACAAGGCAAATCACAGGGAAAATTTTTATACAGTCAATGCATGAAGCAATCACAGACACTGATAAAAATGTTTTCAATCGCCTGGGATACGCAAAAATGCAGACAGACGCTGATATTTTATTTTTTAATGAATTAAAAGCATAAAAAAATAAATCGTAGCCCAAGCAAAATTGAAAACATGAATTTAATTTGCTTTTCCTTTTCCAGGATACCATTACAACACAGACCAAGAATTACACAAATGTTTATCCCATTCCAGTGTACCAAATATAAAAACACAGACTTATAAATTAAATTGTTTTTCCATTTTTAGGAGACCAACATAAAAATGCAGATTGAAATTAGATCTTTTTACATTCCAGGATACCAATAGAAAAATCCAGACTGTAATTAAATTGTTTTTCCATTTTCAGGATGCCAACATAAAAACACAAATTGAAATTAAATATTTTTACATTCCAGGATACCAAGATAAAAATTCTAACAATAGTAAGAGAACGCTAGGGTCCATTGGGATAAATCATCGAAAGGATCGCAGGGATTCTATCAGTCAAGGCGCGTAAAAAGAATAACAAGGAATCAAGATAATCCATATGTAGAGGTCTTACTGGAAGGCACAAGTCAACAATCAGGAAAGGACAACAATGGAGGTAGGCGGCTGAAAATAACATCCTTTTCTCATCATCCAGGCATAGAAAAGCAGGGCATTGAAATCCATAGGTATATTAATGCCGAAGTGATGACCGTAGATTAGTCTCTTGGCCGACTGCTCAGGTAAGGACTGATGAGCTAGGGACGAAGGGAAAAACAATCACAAACTTCACAAATCAATACACCCAAGAGCATTCAAGACATGTTGGGAATCGAAGGCCATGGGAGTCAGTCATTCATCGAGATAAAGACTATGGAAAGACTTAGTCACCAGCTAGAACACTAAGACAATCAATTTTGTTACCCCAAATAAACATACAAATCCAAAGCATAAATCATACTACCATCTACCATGCATAAATAAAGGAAGTGTATCGTTACCTGCTTCCCTACTTTGAGTTGTCCCACGCACTTCATGAAACTCCCGCTTGTCAATCAATGAGACTTCATCGGTGCCTCCCAGCTAACGATATGGGTATTATTCTTCCCCATTAGTCCCCCAAGTCGCAAAGGGGCCACACACACTAACCAGAGTATTATCTAGCTCCCATCTCACCTCGCAAGGCTGAGCTACCACTCCTCACCGAGATGGGTATCCCAACTCCCACAAGCTAAGTCAGTCAAGTAGATATTTCTGCAGCGTAACATTACGCAAACCGAAGAGGTCCATCATCATTTTCTTCCCTCCATTATATAGAGTTTTGAAGTTGCCTACTTTCCCAAAATCTCATTTTATTTAAAGTTTAATAAATTAATTCATAAAAATTCTCCCCATACAAGTGTTACCCATCCCCTTCATTCCTCCATAAATTAATTTCTTTAATTAATTAATTTCCCTTATTTCCTTCATCCACCTAGAGTCACTCCTAGGTGTCCCCAAATTCCCTTACATGCTTTAATGACTTTCCCCATTATTAATTTGCTAGTTCAGTTTAAATTGGTAAGTTGTTAAATGCTAGATACCTTACTAAGTTTGACTTTCTTCTTTTTCTCTTGTGTTTCCTTTTTCTTTTTATGTTTCCCTCTTTTCCTAGTTTCCTAAATATTTTAGATTTCCCTCTTTCCCCTTTTTGTTTAGAACTCAATTTTCCAGGTGTAGAAATTAACTTTTTCCCTTTTCCCTTTTTAATTAGTAAAATTTAAATTACCATAATATAATAAAACAATTATTTATTTTATTTATATATATATATATATATATATATATACTCTTTTTTTTTTAGAGGGATAGAGAACATTTTTCCGCTAGTATAATTTAGACCTAGACTTTAATTTTCATGTTGGGCGACATTTTATTAGGGAATTTGTTTTAAATATTTCTTATCATTTTATTAGTCATAAGGCCATAACGGTTCATTCATTTATCATTAACAACACGACTTGCCCTTCAGGACGCACTAGGTGCTCCAAGGGTGCTACTCGTTTAATCTGTTAACCTTGCACGATGTGTCCTTCAGGACGCACCATGTGCTCCAAGGGTGCCACTCACCTCATTTATTTCCCTTGCATGACATGCCCTTTAGGACACACCATGTGATCCAATGCTTACACTCGCCTCATATGTTTCCCTTGAACGACATGCCCTTCAGGACACACCACATGCTCCAAGGGTTCCACTCACCTCTTGACTGACTTGGTAGACATAAAAACCCCTGGATTCAATACTCCGCCAAGTGAACTTGTGGGAGACTAAGGGCCTCTAAGGAATAACGCCCTCATCTTATTACGTACCCCTTAGAATCATCGTGAGCGACTATCGTAGTCTTCCCTCACAACATCGTGGGTCCTCTCGAACTAGGTAAATGTTAACCTACAGTTCAAGCCACAGTGGGAATGCTAATAGGTTGTGGCAGGGCTGTTGTCCACACCTCTCCCTCAACATCTCTGGTAGTCATGCGTGACCCCTCTACTCCACATTTGAGTCTGGTCGGCACGTTATCGTCAGCCTATATCATCAATGAATCATGTCAGAAATATATCCATAATCATATCATCTAATCAGATGCACTAATATCACATATAAAATAGTCAAACCCCAATGGTTCACTCCTCGACTCGATCTAGAGTCCAAGGAGTTCCATCGATGCCTCTACATCCTCGAGGTCCAAAATACTGCACACTCAATAAAACCGAGTCAATAGCACATGTTTATGTCAATGCAGTAAAACAACATGTCATCAACCCATAATGCCTCATAATCAAAATCAATGTTTTAATATCATCAAATCTGGATCACTTGTGAGCAAGTATCCTCAAAGAATAATTTCACTCAGTGCGCAAGAGCAGGATGTTACACACACCCCCTCTTGGTCTAAACTTCGTCCCAAAGTTTCACAGTATAAATGCCGAAATAATGAGTATCACTGTATCATAAGTCTATCTATTAAACAAAAATGGAAATTGCTGGAGCATATCAGATGCGTCCTCGATCAGATATAATTCTCTTAGGCATGCCATGCAGCCTCACAATCTCACTAATGAAAACTCTAGCTATTTCAGGTGCCTGATAAGTTGTACGCATAGGAATAAAATGAACACTCTTTGTCAGAGTGTCTACTACTACGAAAATCGAGTCGTGTATCCTTGTCGTTAGTGGCTATCCAATAATAAAATACATCAAAATAACCTCCCATTTTGATTCCGGAATAATGCGTGGCTCCAGTAATCCTATTGGGTGTTTGTGTTCAGCCTTTACCTGCTGACATTCTAGACATCTAGCCACATAGTTGACTATGTTTGCCTTCATTCACTTCCAGAAGAATAAGGGTTTTTGGTTTGCCCTCATCTTTGTGACTCCCTAGTGAGCCATGTAAACTGCTCTATGAGCCTCACTTAGGATAAAGCTCCTCAACTCGTCGTTTGGTGTACGTAAATCCAATTTTTAAACCTCAATAAAGCATCGTCATCAAATGTAAACCCTTCAAATCTTGGCACCATCATTGTGTTTTGTTTGATAAAACCCTTGACCTCTTTGTACGAGTCATTGTCAGGCTGTAAAGTTAGAATATTTTTACATAGATTCATCTGAAGAGGCAACACCGAAAGGATAAGTGGTCTCTGACTAAATGCATCTACCACTCAGTTCATTGTTCCTTTTATGTAAGTAATCTTGAATTCGTACTCTCTAAGTAATTCCGACCAACGTCATTGTTGTGTGTTCAGGTCACTTTGCGTAAATATGTGTTGTAGTCCACAGTGGTCAGTCTTTAGTTCAAATTATCATCCAACAAGGTAGTGTCTTAAACCTTCAAGACATATACAATGGCTAACAACTCCAAATTGTGCGTCGCATAATTCTCCTCATGCCTTTTCATTTTTCTCAATATGTAAGTGATCACTCGACTGTCTTACATCAAGACTCAGCCTAAGCCCTCCTTGGATGTGTCAGTGCATATGAGGAAGTCTGTGTCCATGTTAGGGACCTTTAATATCGTTGTTGTTGTCAACAACTCCTTGAGCCTCCAAAATGCTTCCGTGCATTTCTCGGACCAAACAAACTTCTTGTTCGTATTTTGCAATTCCGTGATCAAATTTTCTATCTTTGAAAATCCCTCAACGAACTGTTGATAGTATCCTACCTAACCCATGAAGATATGCACTTATGGGAAATTCGTCGGTGCAAGCCATTCCATAATAGCCTAGACCTTTGTTGGATCCACGATGATACCTTTGTCGGAGATGACATGCCCCAAGTAGTGAATCTTTGATTGATAAAAAGAGCATTTGGACAACTTCCCATACAATTTGTGCTCTTGCAAACACTGTAGTACCATGCGTAAGTGCTCTTCATGCTCCTCCATCATCCAAGAGTAAATCAAAATATTGTCAATGAATACTTGGACGAACTTGTCCAAGTACTCACAGAACACCCCGTTCATCAAACCCATAAATACCCCTCGGGTGTTTGTCAGTCCAAAAAGTAAAACAGTAAAATCATAATGTCCAAACCTTGTCTTAAAGGCGGTCTTAGGGACATCATCCTCCTTGATCTGTAACTAGTGATACCCTGATTGCAAATCGATCTTTGAGGACATCATCGCACCCTTCATCTGATCGAACAGATCATCAATCCTCGGCAACAGATACTGATTCTTAATAGTTTCTTTGTTCAATTGACGGTAGTCAATCCAGAGCCTCCACGACCCATCCTTATTTCATATGAAAATAATAGGCACACCCCACGATGACATATTTGGATGTATCAGTCCTAGGTCCATCAATTCCTTCAGTTGTATTCTTAACTCCTGTAACTCCAGGGTTGACATATGATAAGGCATCCTAGCTATTGGTTCAGTGCCTAGTTATAGGTCTATAGTAAACTCCAAATTCCCTTTCCAGTGGCATCCCAGGTAACTCCTCCAGAAAAACGTCTGCAAACTCTCTCACCACAACAAGGTGTTCTATACCTTCCCCTACTTCCTTCTCATTTAATGCAAGGATTGCATAAAGCTTACATCCTTTGCACATGATCTTCTGAATCTGCAAGGAAGAGATGAACCTCAGGGAAACTCCCTGGTTCCATCCTACAATCACGTGTATCTGTCCCTCATCATCAACTAATATCAATTGTTTCATCTTACAGTTGAGTATCACCTCATGCAATTCCAACCAGTCCATACCGATCACGAAGTCATAAGATCCTAAGATCGTGTTGTACAGGTTGGCTCCGGTTTCAAACTCTCCCAGGTTAAGGATATAGTCAGTAACCTTTCCTCCAACCTTTTGTTTGGCTCCCGAAGCTACCTCTACGAAGCTAAAATCATCTTGATCGACTACGTTTACCTTAATCCTTATCAGCGCCACACCAGAAATGAAACTCTTGGTAGCACCAAGATCTATAAAAATACTAAGGGTATGGTTAGCGACAGTACCTGACGTCTCGAGCACAGTCGACTGGTGCTCGGCCTAACAGTTATTCATCGTTGCATGAATTCGATGGGCCTTTCCCATATCTCCCATGGTAGTGGGTCTAGCTGATCCAGACTCTTTAGTCCTATCCACTAGGGAGTCACACTGGTAGTGTGTCTCCCCACACATCCAACACCCCTTCTTCGGTCCAGTAGTCCTGGTACTTGAAGTAGAAGATGATGGCCCACCGACCTAGAATCCTAGTCTTTTATGATGAACAAGCCTAAACTACTGTTGTTGCGGTCGACGTTGTTGCTGATGTAGTGGTCCCCGATAATGTGTATGTTGTTGAGGCATTGGTCTCTGAGGGGTAGTGAAAGTGGATCCCCTCTGGAAGCCATGATATCCTGGCGTATGTTTGGTTAGTGTCTAGTGTTGTTGTGCACCTTATGGCACATTCCATGATGGTCTCACTGGAGTCCTGCTCTGACCCACGCTGATAAGCTCCTCCTCTGCTATGAGGTCCTTTTGGATGGCATCATGCAAGGTTTGAAGCATCATAATCCTAACCTTTGCACGTATGCTAACATTAAGGTCGAACATGAACCTGTTGACCTTGAGTTTCTCATTGTTAATATGCCAAGCATACCAGAGAAACTCCATAAAATGGGTCTCATACTCGGGCACCGTATGGCCGCCCTGTCGTAAGGTGTTGAACTCATTGAGATGATGCTCTATGAATTTCTCTAATAACTACCCCTCTCAGAACCATTCCTCAAATATTTCCCATGACACGTCTTCGACGGCCATGTTCAGCTATGGTAGGAGCATCTTCCACCATAGAAGAGCACTCCCCTTTAGTTGAAATACCACCATGCAGGCCTTCATGTTGGAGGTATAGTCACGAAGTGTAAAGCACATCACCATATTCTCCAACCATGCCTCAGTGGTTGTGCTGTCCGGGGCACCAAATAACTCAGGAAATTTGACATTCTCAAGTTCACAGTGAATCCTACCAGTACCGAAAGGAGCACACGGTGGACCCTCAGGGGCTATCGATGCCTTGGCCTCATCTCTGTCCAAAGGGCTGATCAGTGATTCAGAAATTCACTGAAAAGATCTCATCATTTTGACCACATCACCTACTGCTATCTTCTCCTTCCCGACAACATGTTTGTCTCCCTAGGGGTTAGACCCCTGAGGTGTGGATTCTACTGGAGGCGGCACGCCTCCTCCCCTAGTACCCCATCATGTGCCTCTGAGGCGTCCTCTAACCATGATTACTTGCACAAATACAAGTCAATTTAATTTGAAACATCATAATCAAATCATATCAACGAAAGTTGTAGTGATCCCAAGTCGCGGGTCGAACCTCGATCCGATACCATATGTAACGACCCCTTCATTACGGCCACAGGAGAAGAATTTTTTTTTTTTTTTTTAAGAGAAATAAGAGGTAAGAAGGCAACGACAACAAAGGTTAACTGCACCACAGAAGATTAACAGAATCACACAACCCAAGCAATAGGAAACTACGACTTCACTCACTGGCACAAGGGAAACTAGGCAAACATGCATAGAATAACAAGGAGGAACGACTACCTACCCAATGCAACAACAGACTCCTACAGGCTAAGGGACAACCTCCCCTTTAGACACAATGATGTTGAAGAACAAGACTAGAACCTCAAGGCATGCAAACCAAACGCTCTAAGGTGTTCAACCTGTGTGCAAACAAAAATTACAATGCTCGACAATACTGACGCAGAAGACACTGACTTCAGCTAAGTTATCATTCAACGCTATCCAAATATGGTGCGTCATGATCCCCTCATCAGGAATCATGCCATTCCTAGGTGATAAATGCATCAATAACCTTGGTGCAACACATCCTATCTAGACCAATGACTCTAGAAAAATCCAACACGCTAGAAACTGAATATCGAAAGAAAACCACACCCATACCCCAATGAAAGGTTGAAAAAATGCCAGAGGATGAAGACAAGGGATGACGCAAGACAAGAGATGACATCATCCACGACCCAACCAATCACCCAGCCTAACCAGTCCAGGATTACAATCTATTTTTAACAAGGGTTCCATTCTAAACAGGGCACGTCAAAGTTGAAATTAGTCAATAATACACCCGCTAAATTAACGTTAGAACAAAAATCTTGCAAAACTAAGTAATCATTACTAAAACTATAATTATAAATATTACTTAACCTCAATTATAATTCAATTTAGAAAGTCTTAAATTTGCAATCCAAACTTTACTCACCAATCAAATTTTAATTATTAACACAACCTAATGTACAATTCTATATTAATCCAAAATCTCCATCTGACTAGTCATTAACTTAAATAACAACATTAACAATCTTAAAGTAGAATGATTTGATTATAACACTTATGAGAAATTAATCTCAGCATGTAGACTAGCTATATGGACCAAACTAACAAAACTAGTTGTCATTTAACATTGAGAAGGAAAATGCCAACTATTAACGTCATTGTATCAATCTAAGAAGGCAACAACATAGCAGTCACATAACAATTATTACAGCAAAAACAAGGCAAATGATGTAACAATTAACATGACATTTAATTTGGCAATAACAAGGCGATTTACATAATTGTTATCATAACGAGTAATATAGCAATGACAATGCGATTAACATTTTAATTAACATAACAATTAGTAAAACAATAACAAGGAAATTAATGTAATAGTAACAATCAATATAACAGTAACATGCCAATTAATATAACTGTAACAAAGAAATTAATATAACCGTAACAGTAACAATTAATATAGCAATCAAAGTAACAAGGGAATTAATATAATGTAACGGTAACCATAACAAGTAATATAACAGTAATAGTAACAAGGCAATTTTCAAGGCAATTTGATAGTTGTACCACATCTCAGCAATATGCAGTACACAAAATTAATGCAAATGTATCCACTCAACATCAACGCAGTCAACGAGACATCAATACGCTACACCAAAAGGGGAAAACGTGGGCAATAAGGCAGTAACAGTAAGGAGGTAAAATCCGTGGTAATAAATCGGTAATAAATCCTGGTAATTACAGCAAGATCAAGCCAACATTTTAAGGAAATTTCGGGGTCATTTTAAACAACAAACCTAGTCACATTTACAGGTGGAAAATGGTGGTCATTTACACAAAAAATGAAGCCATCCTAGAGGGAAATTTGTGGTCTTAAAGACAATTATAGTAAGGAATAAAATCTATGAACAGTCAATGGTGGTAATAGAATCATGTAATAAAATAAGCTAGGAAAAAATTTGGAATTACTGCCCCACTATAGTTGTCTCCTACGATCAAGACGACCTTAGGCTAAAACATTGTCCCAAACATTCAGCAAAAACAGACTATCCTAGATCACGGGAAAGGATACTACCATCATTACACAATGCAAATCACAGGGAAAAATGTTATACAAACAATGCACGAAGCAATCATAGATGGGGGTACTAAGAAGAATGCAGACAATGATAAAAATGTTTTCAATCACCTGGGATACCCAAAAACGCAGACAGGGGCTGATATTTCATTTTTCAATGAATTAAAAGCATAAAAAAATAAATCACAGCCCAAGCAAAATTGCAGACAGGAATTTAATTCATTTCGCCATTTCTAGGATACCATTACAACGCAGACCGAGAATTACACAAACGTTTATCCCATTCCAGTGTACCAAATATAAAAACACAGAATTAGAAATTAATTTGGTTTTCCATTTTTCAGGAGACCAACATAAAAACACAGATTGAAATTAAATCTTTTTACATTCCAGGATACCAATATAAAAATGAAGACTGTAATTAAATTGTTTTTCCATTTTCAAGATGCCAACATAAAAACGCAGATTGAAATTAAATCTTTTTACATTCCAGGATACCAACATAAAAATGATGACAACAATAAGAGAATGTCAGGGTCCATTGGGATAAATCATTGAAAGGATCGCAAGGATTCTGTCAGTCAAGGTGCAGAAAAAGAACAACAAGGAAGCAAGATAATCCATACACGGAGGTCTTACTGGAAGGTGCAAGTCAACAATTAGGCAAGGACAACAACGAAGGTAGACGGATGATAGGAACGTCCTTCACTCATCATCCATGCACAGAAAAGCAAGGCATTGAGATCCATTGGTATATTAACGCCAAAGCGACAACCGTAGGTGAGGATCCTTGTCGACTTCTCAGGCAATGACTGATGATCTAGGGACAAGGGAAAAACAACCACAAACTTCACAAATCAATACACCCAAGGGAAATCAAGACATGCCGGGAATCGAAGGCCATGGGAGTTAGTCACTCATCAAGCTAAAGGCTATGGAAAGACTCAGTCACCAGCTAGAACACTAAGACAATCAATTTTTTTACCCCAAATAAACATGCAGATCCAAAGCATAAATCATAATACCATCTACCATGCATAAATAAAGGAAGCATATCGTTGCCTGCTCGCCCACTCTGAGTTGTCCCGCATGCTTCGTGCAACTCCATCTTGTTGACTAATGAGACTTCACCGGTACCTCCCAACCAACGCTAGGGGTACTCTTCTTCCCCCTTAACCCCCTGAGCCGCAAAGCGTCCATGCACACTAACCAGAGTATCAGCTAGCTCCCAGCTCACCTCGCTAGGTCAAGCTACCACTCCTCACCGAGATGGGTATCCCAACTACCACAAGCTAAGTCAGTCAAGTAGAGATTTCTGTAGTGTAACGTTACACAAACCGAAGAGGTTCATCATCCTTCTCCTCCCTCCATTATATAGAGTTTCAAAGTCATTTACTTTCCCAAAATCTCATTTTATTTAAAGTTTAATAAATTAATTCATAAAAATCATCCACGTACAAGTGTCACCCATCACCTTCATTCCTCCATAAATTAATTTCCCTTATTTCCCTCACCCACCTAGAGTCACTCCTAGAATCACTCCTAGGTGTCCCCAAATTCCTTTACAGGTTTTAATGACTTTCCCCATTATTAATTTTCTAGTTCAGTTTATATTGGTAAGTTCTTAAATGCTAGATACCTTACTAAGTTTGACTTTCTTCTTTTTCCCTTCTGTTTCGTTTTTCTTGTTATGTTTCCCTCTTTTCCTAGTTTCCTAAATATTTTAGATTTCCCTCTTTCCCCTTCTCATTTAGAACTCTATTTGGCAGGTGTAGAAATTAACTTTTTCCCTTTTCCCTTTTTAATTAATAAACTTTAAATTACCATAATATAATAAAACAATTATTTATTTTATTTTTATT
>ML786880.1:129147-142789 GCA_009831015.1 Picea engelmannii | reverse complement strand
ATATATAGTCTTTTTTTTTTAAAGGATAGAGAAAATTCTACCACTAGTATAATTTAGACCTAGACTTTAATTTTCGTGTTGGGTGACATTTTATTAGGGAATTTGTTTTAAATATTTCTTATCACGTTACTAGTCCTAAGGCCATAAGGGTTCATTCATTTATCATTAACAACGTGACGTGCCCTTAAGGACGCACTAGGTGCTCCAAGGGTGCCACTCGCCTCATTTGTTTCCCTTGCGCGACGTGATGTCCAAGACGCACCATGTGCTCCAATGGTGCCACTCGCCTCATTGGTTTCCTTTGCGCAACATGCCCTTTTAGATGCAGGATGTGCTCCAAGGGTGCCACTCGCCTCATCTGTTTCACTTGCTCGACATGTCGTTCAGGACGCACCACATGCTCCAAGGGTGTAACTTGCCTCTTGACTGACTTGGTAGACATAAAAAAGCCCTGGAGTCAATACTCCACCAAGAGAACTTGTGGGAGACTAAGGGACTCTAAGAAATAAGGCCCCCACCTTATTGCGCGCCCCTTAGAATCATCGTGAGCGACTATCGCAGTCTTCCCTCACAGCATCATGGGTCCTCTCGAACTAGGTAAACCTTAACCTATAGTTCAGGCCATGGTGGGAGTGCTAGTAGGCTATGGTAGGGTTGTTGTCCAAACCTCTCCCTCAACATCTCTGGTAGTCATGCATGACCCCTCTACTCCACATGTGAGTCTGTCCGACAAGTTATCGTCAGCCTTCATCATCAACGAATCATGTCAGCAATATATTCATAATCATATCATCTAATCAGATGCACTAATATCACATATAAAATAGTCAAACCCCAATGGTCCACTCCTCGACTCGATCTGGAGTCCAAGGGGTTCCATCGATGCCTCTACATCCTTGAGGTCCAAAATCTTGCACACTTAGTAAAACCGAGTCAATAGCACATGTTTATGTCAATGCAGTAAAACAACATGTCATCAACCCATAATGCCTCATAATCAAAATCAATGTTTTAATATCATAATAATCCGGATCACTTGTGAGCAAGTGTCCTCCAAGAATAAGTTCGCTTAGTGCACAAGAGCGAGATGTTGCAAAATGTCAAGTTTAGTAACATTTCAACATTACGTGAAGGGTTGTATAATTGTTTTCTTTTCCTTGAGGGTTATATAAAATTATTAATTTTCTTAAGGGTTATATTGTGTAATGAAGAAGTATATGCTTGGGTAAGGAGAAATGTTATAGAAAATTGTCATAATTTCATATGAAAAGAAGAGGAGGATGACTTAAAGAAAAAATCCCATTCGAACATATCAAAACAAGGAAAGTGTACAATTGAATGTTAATAATATTGCATAAACACATAATAGAATATTTATATTTGAAAAGGTTAAATATAAAACCATGTGAAATAATGGTAATTTAAAAGTAATAAATTGTTTGCCATTAACTGAATATTATTTAAGAGCTTTGAGGAAGAAAAAATGGTATGTGTGAAAATGGTCTTCAGTATACTTTAAACAGTATGTCAGATGGCCAAATATGGACAAAAATTGTTTTATGAAGTTGACATCAATTTTTCAAACTTCTTTGTCGCAATGTGACGAAGGAAAGAGTTTTGAAATATAACAAGGTTTGTGCATGAATGTCGCATTGAGATGTGAGGATATGCGAGTATATCAAACTGTGGTGCTATTTTGGGTGACATAGTTGCATCAACGCAGAGTGCATAATAGTTTGATGTTATGAAGTTCGTCTCAATGTAACAAAGGAAATACTTTTGTAACATAACATGGTTTTTGTATGAACATCACAATGCAATGTGCATGGAAGGAAAAGACAAGTTTAGTGACATTGCAACCTAACAGGAAGATTTGTATAAATTTATGGTTTTCCTTGAGGGTTATCTAAATTAATTTCTTTCCTTAAGTGTTTTATTGCATGATGAAGAATTATATGCTTCGGTAAAGACAAATGTTATAACATACTTTAACAATTTAAGAGGAAAAAAAGAGGAGGATGACTTAAAGAAAAAATCCCATTGCAACATCCATATTTTAGACACGTTCATTGCAATGTGAAGAAGGAAAGAGTTTTGTAATATAACAAGCTTTCTACATGAATGTAAGATTGTGATGTGAGGATATGTGAGTATATCAAACCATGGTTCTATGTTTCATCACATAATGACACCATCCCAAAGTGCATAACAAAGCGATGTCATGAAGTTATTTAGAATGTAAAAAAGGAAAGAGTTTTGTAACATAACATGGTTTTTGCATGAATGTCACATTGCGATGTGCATGGAAGGAAATGTCAAGTTTAGTGACATTTCAACATTACATGAAGGGTTGTATAAATTTATGATTTTCCTTGAGGATCATATAAATCTATGTCTTTCCTTAAGGGTTATATTGTGTAATGAAGAGGTGTATTCTTGGGTAAAGATATATGTTATAGATGATTGTCACGATTTTAGAGGGAAAAAATAGGAGGATAAGTTAAAGAAAATATCCCATACCAACATATCAAAGCAAGGTTATTGTAGAATTGAATGCTAATGTTATTTCTTAAACAAATATTAGAACATTTATATTTGGAGAGGGTAAATATAAAACCATGTGATACAATGGTAATTTAAAATAAATAAACTGATTTCCATTAATTGAATATTATTTAAGAGCTTTTCTGAGGAAAAAATTGTATGTGTGAAGTTGGTGTCGCAGTGTACTTTAAATAATACGTCATATTGGCAAATATGGTGGGAAATATTTTTATGAAATTGAGATCAATATTATAGACTTCTGAAAGGTTCACATTAAATTAGAAACATTAAAATCGATGAGATTATGTTTGACATTCATTAATTCAATTTTGAGGTCAATTGTTATATTATTCCATATTGATACAATTTTAATATAAAAAGATAAATAACTTGAACGGGAAGACCCATATACACATTTCAAAGAAAAGGTAAAAGTTATGTTTGTTGTAGACATATGAATAACATTAGACATTGCAAGAAATCAATAGAAAAAACATAATAGGAAGGGGAAATAATATATGTTAGACATGTATAAATGAAAAAGGAAATACATATCAATAATACAATGACAATTAAACATTAATAAAGTGATTATGTTACATTGAATGATACATATCAACATCTTGAGAGTAATAAAGGTTATGTTTGGTGTAGACATGAGAATAAACTTTTTACATTACAACATATGGACAACAATAATTGAATATATAGACTTCTGAACAAAATAATAAAAATTTTGGTCGATATCTTTAAAACAATTTTTTTTTATTCAAAAAAGTTATGGTTTTAAGTACATAAAATATAGTATCCAAAAACTAACAGATTTAAAATTCCTTAAATGGTAAACATAACAAAAGCTATTCCAAATTACAAAAATATTTATGAGATATGCAACACCAAGTAACATTGACGGTAACTTGATGACCCCTTTTTCGTTCGAGCCATTCTCTACGTAATTTTCTACCAGATTCTCTGTCATAAATATGTTGAAACTCACAAATAATTTATTTTAACTTAGATAAACAATCCAAGATGTAATGCCCATATATATATATATATATATCTAAACATCGTTATCCTCATAAGCAATTTATTTCTTAACTAAGACAAAATCTATTCAGCATAATATTGATATTCATACCAGCGACTTCAGTAATTTAGTTTCATAAAAGATTAACGACTTCATAGCATAGTAAAATAAATGCATAATTTAACAGGTTACCTGGTCCTGATGCTAATCTGTGTTGTCAGCTGCCTTGCTGCTGCTCTCCTGCTACCTGCTACACAGTCCAGTCCTGTTGCAAACACAGAAAAATAATTGCCCAAAACTATTGTCCACCCTGCCAACTAGGAAAACGACCTAGCTCCAGGATATCTACGAATATCCTGGCCCTCCGAGCCCAAAACCTCTAGCAACTCGGTGCCTACCTGATCAATATGTCACAACT
The DNA here is from genome assembly GCA_009831015.1 of Picea engelmannii. Classification (NCBI taxonomy): domain Eukaryota; kingdom Viridiplantae; phylum Streptophyta; class Pinopsida; order Pinales; family Pinaceae; genus Picea; species Picea engelmannii. The sequence continues at coordinate 138,797 of ML786880.1, read as the reverse complement.
AGAAAATCTCGTGCCTCAATCTGAGCACTCCAATCTCACAGTCCCCTCTCGGCTCTCTGCCCATAGTAAGAAAACAGTCCCCCGTAGAATGCCCCCTCCAAACTCCTTTCCCCCCCCTTATTCCTCCTTCACCGCCTTCCCTTCATTAACTTCCCCCTCCTTATACCTTATCCCATTATTAATTATCTTATCCATTCATTAAATATCTTATCTATTCATTAAATATCTTATATCTTCTCGGGATTCTTATGTGATCCCTTCTTGTAAACGCAACTTAATTTAATGTTATATTTTATTCTCCACCTTTTTATTTAATACTTAATTAATTAATGAATTAACTAATATTTAAATGAATCATTAACCATCATGACTAACTCATTAATAATAATCAATTAGAAATGTTATTTTAAGACATAAATGTAGTTTAGTGGTGCAACCTTCCCCACTCCTTGGAGAATGATCGCTCACACCAGGACCTTCTCTTTCACTCAGGCCGAAGAGATACAATGCTCTCAGATCCCGTATCGGGACCTTTACATCACCCACAGGGTACTCTGTTGATCTCCCGGCAAGTTTCTCGGGAAATCGAGTTTCGCGATATCGCGAAACTCGCTGACACAGTTCTCGTGCAATTCCAAACCCCGAACCCCGATGGTCAAGAGTCAACGCTTCCGTCCCAATCGGGGATTTCCCTATCGGGATATCGCTACTCGCGATGCCGACAATATGAAGTTTCAAACTCTGAACTCCGATGTGTCGATCCTCTGATGACACATGTCCTTGCTGTTGACGCCTGGACCCCACAGGCCTGTAGCGATCGGGAAATCATCGATCGGGATTTCACGATTTCCGCGGCATCATTTCACAGGACCTTCAAAGCCCCAAACCCCGATATGCGATGCCACGTGTTAGTACTCCACGCTATCACTGTGGGACCCATCGCAACTCGGAGTTTCATGAATCCTCTGCAGTCCTTTCGACACCAAGAGCCTCGAAGTGCCGAACCCCGACTCCTCGGGATCTCGTGCCACCTGTCCCTGTCACGATCGACGGCTCCAATGACTTTGGGGAATCACGAATCGTGATTTCAGCGAGTATGAAACTCTCGCCTCTGTGAACCCCGATACGCCGAATCCCGATGGCCCGTTCCCTCCTTGCGCCTAATGGTTAACTTCCGCGCAACTCTTCTTGGATCGGACGATTAGCGGGATTTCGCAAATCTGCTCGGCGAATCCTGGGCGTCAATTCTCCTCCTTGAGGTTTTCTCCTGATCCACAACTTCTTGCTGCTCGAGCCTTCTCCTAGGTCTATTCCCACAGTATCCACGGCGGAACTATCCCTCCTGAACTTTGTCAACTCTGACTTCCTCAGAGAATTTACACACGCTCCTCGCACTCGACCTCAACAACTCTAGAAGTGTTGAGTTCTTCCAGATTCTGTGCACTTCCTGCTACAACAGTCCTTAGCCCTCTGCTCAGATTTACAACTGAGATTAATTCTAGCCTGCGCACACCTTGCACGGCTTTGCCAACCCAAACCGACTCCTGGGTGAATGAGAATAAGAGTTTAATTGTCTAGCCTCATCGACACACTCTATGCAGATGAATTCGACTGCACTCTATGCAGGAATCTCCTGGCTCAGACAGAGAAACAATTGAAACTCATTCCCTTCTCTCATAGACTTTAGTTAAACCTCTGAAATCACATGCACATCATATTCAAAAGCAATTGCATACAAGGAAAACAAACATTCATTCAAGAACACCTAAGCAACATATACAGAGAAACAACAACCACCATGAAATTGAATCAAAAGCTCACTTCTATTAATCCAATCTGTACATGGGTGTTCTCCACAAATTCTCTTCTTTCTCTTTTCTCTGAATGCTTTATCATCATACAATGATACAAAGGAGGGTGTCTATATCCGTTTTCCCTCTCGATCTCTAAAACTATCTAATCTACAATCAATTCTTATCTAACAACATTAAATCTAATAAATGCCTTCCTATCTACTAAGGACGAGAGCTTATCTGCTCAAGGTCCATTTACAATATACAAAGTGCACTTCATTAACTCTTCACATTTATGTTTGGCGCAACCATATCAAGGTGTTTCAAAATTTGGTGCTGGCGCTATCCAGCTGTCTTTTCTACTCGATGTGCTGACTCGCTTGATACGCTGGCGATGCTCCTACATCATACTCCTTGGCTTGAAAGATTTCATGGGCTCCTGTCCATGAGCTCCTGCATGGTCTGTCCATGTTTCTGTATGACTGCTTCATTTTCCCAGCTAGCATCCTCCACTGGGTGATTCTTCCATTTCACCAGGTACTCAAAATACTGCTTTCGCCTGGTCTTTCTACCCACTCGTTTGTCTAGTATGCACTCCATCTGTGGCTTTTCTGCCCTCGGCATCTGCTTCTACCACTGGATCACTGGTTCCTCAGCTCCAGTTCCTGTTTCTTCAGCCCTGTATGGGTATAAATCCGAAACATTAAAAATCGGAGATATCCCGATGCCATCCAGCAACTCAAGCTCGTATGCGTTTTCTCCAAATTTTCTCAGGACTTTGCATGGTCCGATTTTCTTCATCTTGAGCTTGTTATATGTTCCCCTTGGGAACCTTTCCTTCCTCAAGTGCACTAGAACAAGATCGCCAACTTCAAATTGAAGTTGTCTCTTCCGTTGATCGGATCTGCGCTTATACTCCTGATTTGCATCCATCAGTCGCTGCTTCACCTGACTGTGAAGTTCCCCCATCGCCTCAGGGAATTATTCTGCGCTTGCGCTGCTAGTAGCACCCTATTCTGACTCCCTAAGTTCAGAAACTCCTCTTCGTTGTGTCCCATATAAAATCTGAAATGGGCTCTTTCCTGTACTCTGATTCACCGAATCATTGTACGCGAACTCTGCCTGTGGTAATACCTTGTCCCAACTACTGTGGTGCTCTATCACTAATCTTCTCAATAAGTCTCCAAGACTCCTGTTGGCCACCTCGGTCTGTCCGTCTATCTGCGGATGATAAGATGAACTAAACACCAAGTTGGTGCCTAGCTTCTTCCATAGCCTCCTCCAAAAATGACCTATGAACTTGGTATCCCTGTCCGAGACTATGCTTCTCGGCAATCCATGCAGTCTAACAATTTCTTTGAAAAACATATTTGTGATGTGCATCGCATCGTTGGTCTTCTGACACGGTATGAAATGTTCCATCTTCGAAAACTTGTCCACCACCACAAATATGGAATCAATCCCTCTTTGCGTCCTCGACAAACCCAATACAAAATCCATACTTATTTCCTCCCACGGCCTTTCGGGTATGGGCAATGGATAATATAATCCACCATTATGTTTTCGGCCCTTCAAATGTTGACAAATTTGACACCTGTCAACAAAGCTCTTGACATATGTTCCCATGCCTGGCCAATAATACGATTCGCTCAGCTTTGCGAATGTTTTATCATGTCCAAAATGACCTGCTAATCCACTGCTATGCTTTTCCTTCACCAAATTCTCCCTCATGGAGCAACTCCGAATGCACAACTGATTGCCTCTGAATAGCAATCTATCCTGGATCATGTAGTCAATCCACGGAGTCCGATCCCTGAGAACTGGATTCTCAGCTGCCTTGTATGCTTCTCTGAAGTCTGCATCTCCTGCATACATGTCCTTCAAATTTTCAAAACCCAATGTCTTGACTCTGAACTCCTGCAGCAACAAACATTTCCTGCTCAAAGCATCAACTACTTTGTTAGCAGTTCGTGAAATGTGTTTGATCACAAATGTAAAATTCTACATGTACTCTACCCATTTTGCATGCTTCTGGTTCAACTTCTCTTGTCGACTCACAAACTGCAATGCATGGTTATCACTGTACAAAACGAATTCCTTGGGTATCAAGTAATGCCTCCACTTCTTTAATGCCTGTATGATGGCATAAAACTCTTTATCGTATGTGGAGTATTTCAGCTTTGCATCATCCAGCTTCTCATTGAAATATGCCATAGGTCTGTCATCCTGACTCAAGACCCCTCCGACGGCATATCCACTCGCATCACATTTCACTTGAAATGTTTTCTAGAAATTAGTCAACACCAAAATTGGTTGCTCTGTTATCTCCTTTCAACCTCTATTGTCCAGTGAAAAAATTTATGTTGCTTCTTCACTGTGTCCATCATTGATGCACTAATTCCACTAAAATTCCAAATGAATTTCCTGTAGAAACTGGCCAAACCATGAAAACTCCTCACCTCGAAAACATTTCTCGGTGATGGCCAATTCTTAATCACTCCTACCTTTTTGGGATCCATCTTCAGTTCATTCGCTGATATAGCAAAACCCAAATAAATGGGTTTTGTCTTCATGAAGGAACACTTCTTCATGTTGACCAATAGCTTCTCCTGCTGCAGTCTTCTCATTACAATGGCCAAATGCTTTAAGTGCTCAACCTTTGTCTTGCTGAAAATCAATATGTCGTCCAGATATACGACCACAAACTTCCCAATGAATTCCCGCAGGACTTCATTCATCAGTCTCATGAATGTGCTCGACACGTTTGTCAAACCAAACGGCATGACCAGCCATTCGTACAAACCTTCGTTTGTCTTGAATGTTATCTTCCACTCATCACCTTCTCTCATCTGAATCTGGTGATATCCACTCTTCAAATCTATCTTTGAAAAGTAATTTGCCCCACTCAAGCAATCCATCAGATCATCCATTCTCGGCAATGGAAATCTATATCTGATGGTGATTTTATTAATCGCTCTGGAGTCTGTACACATCCTCCAGCCTCCATCCTTCTTCGGACTCAGTAATTTCGGAACAACACACGGACTTAGACTCTCTCTGACCAGTCCTTTGTCAAACAAATCCTGTACCTGCCTTCTGACCTCCTCGTTCTCCTGCGGCGTCAACCTGTACGCGGCTTTATTTGGCAGACTTGCTCCAGGTATTAGGTCAATGTGGTGACTCACACTTCGCATCGGTGGCAATGAACGAGGTAGTTCGTCCACGATGATATCAACGAACTCTCCCAGTAGTTCCTGAATCTCCTCTGGCAAGTCGTCCACTCTTGTGCTTGTTAGGACAATTCTCGGCTTCCTGACAACAAAGAATTGTGGATCTTCATTCTTCTCCATCTCTGTGAGAAGTTCCTTCCCACTCATGAGAAGTATGGTATTGCTTACTTCCGACTTTACTTCCTTATCCTTTATCAGAAGCAATCTGTGTGACCTCCCATCCTTCTCCAAAGTGTATGTGTTCATCCTCCTGTCATGAACCACATTTATGTCATACTGCCATGGTCTACCCAACAATATATGACATACATCCATGGGAATGACATCACACAGAATCTCATCATTGTAATTCCCAATCTTGAATTTAACTAAGCATTGTTTTGTAACACTTACCCAGTGTCCTTTTTGTAGCCACGAGACTTTATATGGACTCGGGTGCTTAGTTGTTTCCAGCTCCAGCGTTTCCACCATCTCGGTCGAAATGAGATTGTCTGTGCTTCCGCTGTCCACTATGACCTTGCATTTCTAGCCCTTGGCTGTGCAAGCTGTCCTGAACAGTCTGCTCCTCTGCACTGAGCTTTCCACCTCTTTCTCAGGTGTCAAAAGGATTTTATTCATTCCTAGCGATCTTTCGCTGTCTGCATCTTCATTCTCAGCATCACGCTTCTGCGCGTCTGTGATGCGAGCTTCTCTTCTGTCCATCTTCCGGTCTGGACAATCAACGGCTTTGTGTCCGTCCTTCCCATATGTAAAACATGTGATGACTCCTCCTCTGCCTCTTCCTCTACCTCTGGTACGAGGAAAAGTATTTGCATCAGCATATCCACTACCCTGATCATTCTGTTGCCTTCTCGGCTCAGCATATTGTTGTCTCTGTTGTGAGGTTCCACCTCTTTCAATCTTACCCTAAGGTTTGTTCCATTCCTCCTTGGGATTCTGAGTTCTTTCTTGGGAAACTGTCTTGCCTCTGGGCTGACTCCTGCCTCGCCCTCGCTGTCCCTGCTTACAGTTTAGCTTCTCCTCGGCTTTTAGAGCCAATTGGTAAGCATCTTCCACCGTCCTGATGGTTAGCATGCTTAACTCATCCTGAATGTCATACCTTAAACCATTCAGGTATCTCGCCACCTTCTCATCATCACTCTCTCGATGACCTACTCTGATATCGAGCCTGTAAAACTCCTCAGTGTACTCCTTCACCGTCATCAACTTATGTCTCAGGTTCTGCATCTGCCTGAACAGAGTGATCTGGTAATCTCTGGCGATGAACTTCTCTTTCATCTTAGCGATCATCCTGTCCCAGCTTTTGATCTTTTGTTTTCCTTTGCAGCACCTATCATCCTGCAACTCATCCCACCATAAGGTTGCATGTCCTTTCAACTTAGTAACAACGTGCCTTACCTTCTTGTCCTCTTTGATATCCTCATAGTCGAAGTAGGTGTCGAGTGCTCGGATCCAATCCAACAACTCTTCTGCATCCATGCTTCCATCGTAGACGGGAATGTCCATCTTAGTCTTTGAGCTCATCCTGGCGATAGCTCAGATCAACCTCTCTGTTGATGTGTACTCTGCTGTGACTTCTCCTTCATCATGTCCAGCTTTCTCTTCAACCACAGAATCACTGAACTCCCCAGCACTGACTCTGCATCTCTGCGCTGTCTCCATCTCCTCAAGCCTTGCTCAGAGATCTCTCATTTGGCGTTCCATTTCTGGATTCCTTGCCGGCCTTCCTCTTCTTCGTGCATCCCTGTCTTCTCGATTAGGTGACTGCCTTTCTCTTCTCGACGGCATGATGAATCTCTGTCTCTGCTATAGAAAGAAAAGATAGCCCGGCTCTGATACCACTCTGGTGCAACCTTCCCCACTCCTTGGAGAATGATCGCTCATACGAGGACCTTCTCTTTCACTCAGGCCGAAGATCTACAATGCTCTCAGATCCCATATCAGGACCTTTCCATCACCCATAGGGTACTCTGTTGATCTCCCGGCAAGTTTCTCGGGAAATCTGGTTTTTCGATATCGCAAAAATTGCTGACACGGTTCTCATGCAATTCCAAACCCCGAACCCTGATGGTCAAGAGTCAACGCTTCTGTCCCCGTCGGGGATTTCCCTATCGGGATATCACTACTCGTGATGCCGACAATATGAAGTTCCAAACTCTGAACTTCAATGTGTCGATCCTCGGATGACACATGTCCTTGCTGCTGACGCCTGGACCCCACACACCTGTAGCGATCGAGAAATCATCGATCGGGATTTCATGATTTTCCCGGCACCGTTTCACAGTACCTTCAAAGCCCCGAACCCTGATATGCGATGCCACGTGTTATTACTCCACGCTATCATTGTGGGACCCATCGCAACTCGGAGTTTCGTGAATCCTCTGCAGTCCTTTCGACACCAAGAGCATCGAAGTGCCAAACCCTGACTCCTTGAGATCTCGTTCCACCTGTCCCTGTCACGATCGACGGCTCCAATGACTTCGGGGAATCGCAAATCACGATTTCAGCGAGTATGAAACTCTCGCCTCTGTGAACCCCGATACGGCGAATCCCGATGGCCCGTTCCCTCCTTGCGTCTAATGGTTAACTTTCGCGCAACTCTTCTTGGATCAGACGATCAGTGGGATTTCGCAAATCTGCTCGGCGAATCCTGGGCGTCAATTCTCCTCCTTGAGGTTTTCTCCTGCTCCACATCTTCTTCCTGCTCGAGCCTTCTCTTGGGTCTGTTCTTCTCTTGGGTCTGTTCTCGCAGTATCCACGGTGGAACTATCCCTCCTGAGCTTTGTCAACTCTGACTCCCTCAGATAATTTACACACGCTCCTCGCACTCGACCTCAACATCTCTCGATGTGTTTAGTTCTTCCAAATTCTGTGCACTTCCTGCTACAGCAGTCCTTAGCCCTCTGCTCAGATTTACAACTGAGATTAATTCTAGCCTGCACACACCTTACACGACTTTTCCAACCCAAACCGACTCCTGGGTGAATGAGAATAAGAGTTTAACTGTCTAGCCTCATCGACGCACTCTATGCGGATGAATTCGACTGCACTCTATACAGGAATCTCCTGGCTCAGACAGAGAAACAATTGAAACTCATTCCCTTCTCTCACAGACTTCAGTTAAACCTCTGAAATCACATACACAACACATTCAAAAGCAATTGCATACAAGGAAAACAAACATTCATTCAAGAACACCTAAGCAACATATACAGAGAAACAACAACCACCATGAAATTGAATCAAAAGCTCACTTCTATTAATCCAATTTGTACATGGGTGTTCTCCAAAAATTCTTTGCTTTCTCTTCTCTTTGAATGCTTGATCATCATACAATGATACAAAGGAGGGTGTCTATATCTGTTTTCCCTCTCGATCTCTAAAACTGTCTAATCTACAATCAATTCTTATCTAACAGCATTAAATCTAATAAATGCCTTCCTATCTACTAAGGACGAGAGCTTATCTTATCAAGGTCCATTTACAATATACAAAGTGCGCTTCATTAACTCTTCACATTTATGTTTGGCGCAACCATATCAAGGTGTTTCAAAATTTGGTGCTGGCACTATCCAGCTGTCTTTTCTGCTCGATGTGCTGGCTCGCTTGATACGCTGGTGATGCTCCTGCATCATTTTGCTAATCTTTTAGGATTATATTATTAAATTAATTATACTTAATAATCAAGGGTCATTACATAAAACATTCCAAGGGTATAGTTTGGAAACAGACGGATTTTTAAGATATCGAGGAAGGATGTAAATCCCTGATAATGGGGATATTCAAAGCATCATACTGAAGGAAGCCCATAGATCACTTTATTGTGCGCATCCGAGAGTGAAGAAGATGTACGCAGATATGAAGAAGCTCTTCTTTTGGGTAGGCATGAAACGCGATGTAGTCCATTTCGTCGCCAAATGCCTAGAGTGTCAACAGGTGAAAGCCGACCACCATCACCCAGCAGTCCTCCTACAACCACATGCTGTTCCTATGTCCAAATGGGAAGTCATCTCTATGGATTTTGTTGTAGGGTTACCACTCACATCCCATAGACACAATGCCATTCTTGTGATAGTGGATAAGTTAACCAAGAGTGCTCATTTTATTCCGGTTAGAGACACTTACGATGTCACTGATGTGGCACGTGTGTTTGTAAGCGAGGTTATCCGTTTGCACGGAATACCTAAGAAGATCATTTCAGATAGGGACTCCAGATTCACTTCTAGATTTTGGACAAGTTTGCAGTCAGCGTTGGGGACTCAGTTGAACTTAAGCACAACTTATAATCCTGAAACAAATGGGCAAACTGAGAGAGTAAATCAAGTCATGGAAGACATGCTTAGAATGTATGTGATGGATAATCAAACCCAGTGGGAGAAGTACCTACCTTTGGTAGAGTTTCCCTACAATAACAGTTATCATAGTTCCATCGGAATGCCACCCTACGAAGCTTTGTATGGGAGGCCATGCAGAATGCCATTGATTTGGGATAGACTAGAAGACCAAGTAACAGTTGGGCCAGAATTGATTCAAGAAATGGAGGAACAGGTGATTCAGATTAGGCAAAGATTAAAGGAAGCACAGGATAGGCAGAAAAGCTATGCAGATGCACACAGGACCGACCAAA
>ML786880.1:33934-128701 GCA_009831015.1 Picea engelmannii | reverse complement strand
AGAAAATTGGACCCGTTGCCTATCGTCTCGTACTGCCACCCCACTTGCATAAAACTCATAATGTATTTCATGTATCTGTTTTACGTCATTATGTTGTTGATGAATCACATAAACTAAATTGGAAGGAATTGCTGGTATCGGACGTGGGAACCCTCACGGTAGAACCGTTACGCATATTGGACCATAGAGTCCGACAACTTAGGAACCGTCTGGTAGACCAAGTTAAGGTCCAGTGGGACAAGTATAGTCTAGGATCTGCTACTTGGGAAGATGCTGAGACACTACGACGAGATTATCCCTCACTATTTTGACCACCTTGAGAACATGTTTCTCGAAGGTGGGGTGTATGTAACACCACCTTTTGACTTAGACATCCAGGATTACCTGAGGCCTATATATTTGATTTTCTAGTCACAGTGAAACTATTAAGTGATACACTTAAACTTTAAAATTTATGAACTTTTATGAATGTTTAAATGTTATTTGATGATGATGTATATGATGCAATCTACTACATGCATATGAATTTTATGAATGATTAAATGTTAATAATGATGATGTATGTAATGCAATTTATTATGTGAATGTAAACTTTATGAATGTTTAAATGTTATTTGATGATGATGTGTATGATGCGACACATTGTGAGAATGTGAAATAAATGAACGTTTATATGCTATTAGGATGATGTTGGATATGATGCAATCTATTTTGGGTAAATGATAATCTTGTGAATGGGTGTCGAAATTGAATTATAGGATATTATGAGATCTATTTCTAATTGGAAAACTTTATGTTAACTTATCGGTACAGGGATACCAAAGTGAAATGATGACAGTATGCAATTACATGATGATAATGCATAGAAATGTATGAGTTTGTGTTACAGACTAATCTGTAGGTTATGGGCTATGAAATAGCCAAGGGATAATGATGATGAAAGTGTATATCAGGATCACTGACCGAGAAACATTATGGTATGAATATTGTATATGGAAATTATATTGATTTGAATGCATTGCTACGATACATGGACTATTGCATGATTTCGGTACTAACACTGCCCAAAACCAAATAAGCGATGACAAAACCTCTAGCAACACGGTGCCACTGTATATTCCATTGTAGGGTGTTGACCCTGGTTCTGTTAGGAGGGGTGGAGGCATTTCCCACCGTGTATCCTCCATTGTAGGGTGGGCCATCGTAGGGGTGGACCCTAGATCTGATTAGGAGGGGTGGAGGCATTTCCCACCGTGTATCCTCCGAAACCTGAAGTCATGGGAGAACGGTGCTAGTCACGTTCTGATACCAATTGCAATGCCCATATATATATATCTAAACATCGTTATCCTCATAAGAAATTTTTTTCTTAACTAAGACAAAATCTATTCAGCATAATATTGATATTCATACCAGCGACTTCAGTAATTTAGATTCATAAAAGATTAACGACTTCATAGAAGAATAAAATAAATGCACAATTTAACAGGTTACCTGGTCCTTATGCTAATCTGCATTTCCAGTTGCCTTGCTGTTGCTCTCCTGCTACCTGCTACACAGTCTAGTCCTGTTGCAAACACAGAAAAATAATTGCCCAAAACTATTGTCCACCCTGCCAACTAGGAAAACGACCTAGCTCCAGGATATCTATGGATATCCTGGCCCTCCGAGCCCAAAACCTCTAGCAACTCAGTGCCTTCCTGATCAATATGTCACAACTAGAAAATCCCGTGCCTCAATCTGAGCATTCCAATCTCACAGCCCCCTCTCGGCTCTCTGCCCATAGTAAGAAAACAGTCCCCCGTAGAATGCCCCCTCCAAACTCCTTTCCCCCCCCCTTATTCCTCCTTCACCACCTTCCCTTCATTAACTTCCCCCACCTTATACCTTATCCCATTATTAATTATCTTATCCATTCATTAAATATCTTATCTATTCATTAAATATCTTATATCTTCTCGGGATTCTTATGTGATCCCTTCTTGTATACGCAACTCAATTTAATGTTATATTTTATTCTCCACCTTTTTATTTAATACTTAATTAATTAATGAATTAACTAATATTTAAATGAATCATTAACCATCATGACTAACTCGTTAATAATAATCAATTAGAAATGTTATTTTAAGACATAAATGTAGTTTAGCTAATCTTTTAGGATTATATTATTAAATTAATTGTACTTAATAATCAAGGGTCGTTACACAAGATCTCATCAAACAGGTGTGTAGGAGTTCCACTTGTCCTACTAATCATCTCTTGAATTCCAATAAGAAATTGTTGTTGAGCTGTGATATCATGTATTGTTGAAATACATTTTGATGCACTTCCGTTATCCATAACTGCATGTACAAAAGACAAATAATAATAATAATAAATATTTAGTATGACTAGAATAAAAAGGTAAACACAATGAAACATTCATTCTTATAAATTACGAATACAATATTTATATTGACCCCTTTAAAAAAATCTTGTAAGAAAAATTGAACGCATAAACAAGAAGTATTTGTTTAAAGGAAATTTTAAAACCATGAAAAAAAAGTAGAATGGTATAATAAATTGTATCGGAGAAAGAGTATGGTTGGTAAAAAAAAAGGAAAACATAACGAAAATGATGATTTTTTTTTTCAAAAATTAATATGGATTTAATGAACATTTACATGTTTTTACAAACATTAAGAAATGATAATTTCAAGAAAACAATATCAAAGGACAAAAAAATGAACTTAACATGGACATTCTATGTAAAGTGAAAATATTTAAATTGAATGTTACAATGATATGGACTTTAATTGTTCCTCTTATTTTTTCCTAATTGTAACATATGCATTGTTTTTACTATTTGCATAGCGCTCAAAAGAGAAAGGTGGTGATAATCGTAAACCATATTTTGATTTGACTCTTGATATAGATGTGAAGGTCAACCCTTGTTGCTCTTTGTTTCCAATATCAATTGTTGCACGTTCTAAAGTCAACCCCTATGATTTGTGAATAGTTAGGGCCCATGCCATCTTCAGAGGAATTTGTTTACGATTTCCTCTTATAACTAGTGTCATAGGTACAATGTTTGGATTTATTAGGTCAAATGGAACACTAATGTACGTATCAAAATGAAAAATTGTGTACATTGAAAGTTGAGGAGGCTTTGAGCCTGACATATAGAATATATTCTAAATGTAACCAAGACCACCATTCACAAAGCCAACTTCAACCCCCAAGTTACAAGTCAACATGACACGTTGTCTAGGGCATAAGAGAACTTCACGTTCTAATTGATCATCATCAAGACCAACAATTTATGTTCGTCGTGTATGCTCAACAACACATTGTACAATTGGCGAATTTAATGATTTCAACATGAACCAAAGAGTTAGAATGTAAAAAAGGAAAGAATTTTTTAACATAACACATTTTTTGCATGAATGTCACATTGCAATGTGCATGGAAGAAAATGTCAAGTTTAGTGACATTGCAACATTACATGAAGGGTTGTATAAATCTATGATTTTCCTTGCCCGTCATATAAATCTATGTCTTTACTTAAGGGTTATATTGTGTAATGAAGAGGTGTATTCTTGGGTAAAGATAGATGTTATAGATGATTTTCATGATTTCAGAGGGAAATAATAGGAGGATAAGTTAAAGAAAAAATCCCATACCAACATATCAAAGCAAGGTTATTGTAGAATTGAATGCTAATGTTATTTCTTTAACAAATATTATAACATTTATATTTGGAGAGGTTAAATATAAAACCATGTGATAAAATGGTAATTTAAAAGTAATAAATTGATTTCCATTATTAAATATTATTTAAGAGATTGTTCGAGGAAAACATTGTATGTGTGTAGTAGGTGTCACAATGTACTTTAAAGAATACATCATATTGGCAAATATCCTGGGAAATATTTTTTTGTGAAGTTGAGATCAATATTATAGACTTCTGAAAGGTTCACATTAAATTAGAAATATTAAAATCGATGAGATTATGTTTGACATTCATTAATTCAGAGGTCAATTGTTATATTATTCCATATTGATACAATTTTAATATAAAAAGATAAATAACTTGAATGGGAAGACCCATATCCACATTTTGAAGAAAAGGTAAAAGTTATGTTTTTTTTAGACATATGAATAACATTAGACATTGCATTAAATGGATAGCAAAAACATAATAGGAAGGGGAAATAATATATGTTAGAAATGTATAAAAGAAAAAGGAAATACATATCAATAATACAATGACAATTAAGCATTAATAAAGTGATTATGTTACATTGAATGACACATATCAACATTTTGAGAGTAATAAAGGTTATGTTTGGTGTATACATGTGAATAAAATTTTTACTTTGCCACATATGGACAAAAAAATTTGAATAAATAGACTTCTGAACAAAATAATAAAATTTGTTGTCGATATCTTTATAACAATTTTTTTTATTAAAAAAAAATATAGTTTTAAGTACATAAAATATAGTATCCAAAAACTAACAGATTTAAAAATTCCTTAAATGGTAAACATAACAAAATATATTCCAAATTACAACCAGATTTATGACATATGCAACACCAATTAACATCGACAATAACTTGACGACCCCTTTTTCGTTCGATCCATTCTCTACGTAATTTTCTACCAGATTCTCTATCAGAAATATGTTGAAACTCACCAACCATTTATTTCATCTTACATAAACAATCCAGGGTCTCATTAAACAAGTCTGTAGGGGTTCCACTTCTCCTACTAATCATATCTTGAATTCCAATCAGAAATTGTTGTTGAGTTGTGATATTATGTATTGTTGAAATACATTTTGATGCACTTTCGTTATCCATAACTTCATGTACAAAAGACAAATAATAATAATAATAAATATTTAGTACGACTGGAATAAAAAGGTAAACATAACGAAGCATTCATTCTTAGAAATTATGAATACCATAGTTATATTGACCCCTTTAAAAAAATGTTGTAAGAAAAACTGGATAAGTAAAAAAGAAGTGTTTCTTTAAAGGAAATTTAGAACCATGAAAAAAAAAGTAGAGAGGTATAATAAATAGTATCGGAGAAAGAGTATGGTTGGTAAAAAAGGAAAACATAACGAAATTGAATATTTTTTTTTTATTTCAAAAAGTAATATGGATTTAATGAGCATTTACATGTTTTTACAAACATTAACAAATGATAATTTCAAGAAACAAATATCAAAGGACAAAAAAATGAATTTAACATAGACATTTTATGTAAAGTGAAAATATTTAAATTGAATGTTCCAATGATATGGACTTTAATCATTCCTCTTATTTTTTTCTAATTGTAACATATGCATTTTTTGTTATCTTTCCATAGCGCTCCAAAGAGAAAGGTGGTGATATGTGTAAATCATCTATTGATTTGACTCTTGATATACATGTGAAGGTCAACCCTTGGTGCTCTTTGTTTCCAATATCAATTGTTTCACATTCTAAAGTCAACTCCTATGATTTGTGAATAGTAAGGGCCCATGCCATCTTCAGAGGAATTTGTTTACAATTTCCTCTTATAACTGGTGCGATAAGGACAATTTTTGGATTTATTGGGTCAAATAGAACACCATTGTACTTATCAAAATAAACAGTTGTGTACATTGGAAATTGAGGAGGCTTTGATCCAGACATATAGAATATATTCTGAATGTAACCAAGAGCACCATTCACTAAACCAACTTCAACCCATAAGTTACATGTCAACATGACACATTGTCCAAGGCAAAAGAGTACTTCATGTTCCAATTGATCATCATCAAGACCAACAATTTATGCTTGTCGTGTATACTGAACAACACATCGGGCAATTGGAGAATTTAATGATTTCAACATGAAGCAAAGAGTCAGAATGTAAAAAAGGAAAGAGTTTTGTAACATAACATGGTTTTTGCATGAATGTCACATTGTGATGTGCATGGAAGGAAATGTCAAGTTTAGTGACATTGCAACATTACATGAAGGGTTGTATAAATTTATGATTTTCCTTTAGGGTCATATAAATCTATGTCTTTCTTTAAGGGTTATATTGTGTAATGAAGAGGTGTATTCTTGGGTAAAGATAGATGTTATATATGATTGTCATGATTTCAGAAGGAAAAAATAGGAGGATAAGTTAAATAAAAAATCCCATACCAACATATCAAAGCAAGGTTATTGTAGAATTGAATGCTAATGTTATTTCTTAAACAAATATTAGAACAGTTATATTTGGAGAGGTTAAATATAAAACCATGTGATGCAATGGTAATTTAAAAGTAATAAATTGATTTCCATTAATTGAATATTATTTAAGAGATTTTCTGAGGAAAAAATTGTATGTGTGAAGTTGGTGTCACATTGTACTTTAAAGAATACATCATATTGGGAAATATGGTGGGAAATATTTTTATGAAGTTGGGATCAATATTATAGACTTCCGAAAGGTTCACATTAAATTAGAAACATTAAAATCCATGAGATTGTGTTTGACATTCATTAATTCAGAGGTCAATTGTTATATTATTCCATATTGATACAATTTTAATATAAAAAGATAAATAACTTGAATGAGAAGACCCATATACACATTTCAAAAAAAGGGTAAAAGTTATACTTGTTGTAGACATATGAATAACATTAGACATTGCAAAAAATGGACAGAAAAAACATAATAGGAAGGGGAAATAATATATGTTAGACATGTATAAAAGAAAAAGTAAAAACATATCAATAATACAATGACAATTAAACACTAATAAATCGATTATGTTACATTGAGTGATACATATCAACATTTTGAGAGTAATAAAGGTTATGTTTTGTGTAGACATGTGAATAGACTTTTTACTTTGCAACATATAGACAACAATAATTGAATAGATAGACTTCTGAACAAAATAATAAAATTTGTGGTCGATATCTTTAAAACAATTTTTTTTTTATTAAAAAAAGTTATGGTTTTAAGCACATAAAATATAGTATCCAAAAACTAACAGATTTAAAAATTCCTTAAATGGTAAACATAACAAAATATATTCCAAATTAAAACTAGATTTATGACATATGCAACGCCAATTAACATCAACAGTAACTTGATGACCCATTTATCGTTCGAGCCATTCTCTATGTAATTTTCTACCAGATCCTTTGTCAGAAATATGTTCAAACTCACGAACCATTTCTTTCAAATTAGATAAACAATCCAGGGTCTCATCAAACATGTGTGTAGGATTTCCACTTCTCCTACTAATCATCTCTTGAATTCCAATAAGAAATTGTTGTTGAGCTGTGATATTATGTATTGTTGAAATAAATTTTGATGCACTTTCGTTATCCATAACTGCATGTACAAAAGGAAAACAATAATAATAATAAATATTTAGTATGACTGGAATAAAAATGTAAACATAGCAAAACATTCATTCTTAGAAATTACGAATACAATAGTTATATTGACCCCTTTAAAAAAATGTTGTAAAAAAAACTGAATGAGTAAAAATGAAGTATTGTTTTAAAGGAAATTTTAAAACCGTGAAAAAACAAGTAGAAAGGTATAATAAATTGTATTGGAGAAAGAGTATGGTTGGTGAAAAAAAGGAAAACATAACGAAAATGATGATTTTCTTTTTTAATTTCAAAAATTAATATGGATTTAATGAACATTTACATGTTTTTACAAATATTAAGAAATGATAATTTCAGGAAAAAAATATTAAAGTACAAAAAAATGAACTTAACATAGACATTCTAGGTAAAGTGAAAATATTTAAATTGAATGTTACAATGATATGGAATTTAATCGTTCCTCTTCTTTTTTCCTAATTGCAACATATGCATTGTTTTTCATCTTTGCATAGTGCTCAAAAGAGAAATGTGGTGATATGCGTAAACTATATATTGATTTCACTCTTGATATAGATGTGAAGGTCAAACCTTGCTTCTCTTTGTTTCCAATATGAATTGTTGCATGTTCTAAAGTCAACCCATGTGATTTCTGAATAGTAAGGGCCCATGCCATCTTCAGTGTAGCGAACCCATCGTTACGACAACGAGCAAAGCAATTTTTTTTGCTTTTTTTTTCAGGAGTTAAGAGGCAAGAAGGCGATGATGACAAAAGTTTACCCACACCATTGTCAACAAACAGAAGCATGTAACCCCCGGTAAGTATGGAACTGTGACACCGCGCATAGACACAAGGGAAACCGGGCAACATGCACATAAAAATAGGCGTAACGACCAACCGCCCGATGCAACAAGACACACCTACAAGATTAAGGGACAAATTCCCTTCCCACCATAACGATGTTGATGAACAAGACTAAAACCTCGAGGTGCACAAACCAACGCCTGAGGCGTCGACCCTTGAGCTAGGTCAACCTATGACGCTCAGCCTCCCTCACCGGGTAGTCACTGACTCTGACCAAGATATCATTCACCGCTAACCCATAAGGCGCGCCATAATCACCTCATCAGGAACCATGTCGTTCCCCGAAGAGAGGTGCAATAGTAACCCATGGGCACAACAAAAGGGGCCAAGACTCAAGAAATTTCTGACGCGTTAGGAATCAAATATTGACTGGGAGACTACCTTCCCCACACCAGGTTGATGAGACACTAGAGGGCGAAGGCAAGGGGTGACGCCGGTCCACACGACATCTTCCCCTACCCCACCAATCACCCAGTCTAACCAGTCTAGGATTACATTCAATTAAACATTAGAAACACGTGTCAAGGGAGTATCCTATAACGTAGTTGGGTCATCAATGTACCAACAAAAATAATATTAAGTGCATTCGTAGTTGGAAAGACACATAAGACATTAACAAAATTACTATAAGGAATTTAATCAGCATAACTAGTCATACCACTAAATGATCAGAGGCTAGGCATTCAACCAAGAGGAATATTCAATCTACTGATTACACATATATCATTTAATCGCTATAATGAGCATTCCACTAAATGATCACCACCTGAAACGATGAGTCATATGTTGGGCATTTAAAACTGGATATAATAACACAATGTTTGATTGAAGGATTAAAAGAACATTTAATCATTACAACTATGTCATTAATCAATATATAACATCAAAAAAATTACAGTACTGTCGTATTTTAGACTGCTTATTATGGAAATACAAATACTATACCACCGTTCCATTCTAATTGATAAATCAGTTTAAACAAGATTACAATGAGAGGACCAGACTGTTCTTAATGGTTAAAGGTTGTCAAAACAATTTAATGTGATCTAAGGATGCCGATCTAATCGGTTGCCACTATTCTAGTCAAGTAAAAAGGGGTTGATGTCAGTAAAGTTCTTATTGGCCAAGGATGCACACAGATAGTGATAAAGCCATAACAGTCATAGACATCTCTTCATTTTCAAGGGTGTTCAAGGAGGAAAGGCATTCAACACTGGCCATCATTAAAGGAATGCATCCGATGAGAACGATGAAAGGTTAAACACTAAAGCTGGAAACTCAGCTAGCCACCCAACACAACCAGATAATTACAATCTGATATACCTTGATATGCTCCACCGCATAATTGTGGATTCACCATTGTTCAATACCACAACAGAATTAAGTAATTAGATCTAATTAATTAATTAAAATATGAGACATTATTTAGATGATAATGTATATAAGTGAAAAGCATAGGCCATGAGTGATTAAAGGAACACGAAGCAATAAGCTGAAATTGGGCTCTTAACAACAACTCCGCCATGATCTAAATGGAAGAATCAAGGGAACTTACAACAGGCTCAAGAAATCTAGTAAAAAGCCAAAATCGTGGGCAATCTGGCAACTCAGACAATATCTTTAAAGGAGAAACGTGGGCATTATCAGCAACTTTGATAATAGATTTTAGGCAAACACGTGGGCGTTATCAGCCACCTCAGTCGATCGTTTAAACACATAAGATAATAAAAAAAATGCAGTCCCTTCGGGTATAATGCACATGTATCTTGAAACCGTGTGTTGAAGGTCACAAACGGTTCACAAGTGTCAATGGAGTGGTTGGCCTTCGTATTTTACAATCACTTGAACGAAAACCAATAAAAATCATTCTCTGAAGATGGATTAGCTTTATAATTCAACGCATCAGAAAGATGACGGCTCTAATTAATAATTCCTTTCCTAAAAATTAGAACGTTCCTGAGTGGTAAAATATCAGGTGATGTGCTATGGCAACAAATATAAGTAGGATATACAGGACTTCACTATCTTTAAAAATGAATTAAATTTTTCGTACCATTACTGGAAAGATATAATTACATGCGTTCTATATCGAAATTTCATTCTCACTCTCATAATATAAACACATTTTCTTTCATTGCTTTCAGCTATACAAAAATAAATCGTTGGTCCACTATATAAATACAGATCGTTGTCCCAACCCAATCTACATCCGTGGAGCTTTAAATATATCGAAGGCACAATAATAACTATATTACCACAGTAACAAAGTAATAAACATTCTCGATGTCTTAACAACAAAATGGTTGTTGATTTTGAAGGGGATAATAAAAAATAATTAATTATAAAGAGGGCGTTGTCACACACTCTGTAGAATTCACTGTGTAATAAACATTGAACTGAGTCTGAATAAATTTATGAACTTTCATTGAGTGGGCAAATAAGTGAGCCAATTTCTTCCTAATTTATATTAAGATATGAAGATAAAACCACAGTACGGAGGTGTAAAAACATGAGGAAACCACAATCTAGAGGTGTAAAAACGTGAGGAAACCACAGTCCAAAGGTGTAAAAAAAAAAACGTGAGGTAGAATCGTAGAGTGAATGGCAACCCGGTACACAAAACCACATAGAAAATTCATCGGGATAAACGTTAAAAATGCAACTGTCAATCATCCCAAAAAAAGGGGGTATAGGTTAACAAAAAATTGTCACCAACCATTAAATGGCAGGGTTAATCAAACGCATCAGGGTGCAAAACCAACAATCAGCCAAGGACAACAACAGGGTAGACGACTAACAAGTTCATCTTTAGATCATCATCCTCGCACAGAAAAGCAGGTTATTGAGATCCATAGGTCTTTTAATGCTAAGGTGATGACCATAGATCAGGCTCCTGGTCAACTGCTCATGTGAGGACTGGTGAGATAGGGACGAAGGCTAGACAACCATGGAGATCACAATATACACAGCAAGGTGGTCAAGACATGCGAGAAAATGGAGGTCGTGGGAGTCAACAATCATCAAGCTAGGCTAAGAAAAGTTCAGTCATCAAATTTTAAAAATAAGTCAGTTTACTTCTCCATTAAATACGCAAATAAAAGCAGAAGTCCTAATACAATCTATCATACGCAAATGAAGAGAGCGTACCATTGCCCGATCGCCCACTCCGAGTGTCTTTCGCATACTCTGTGCAACTCTCGCTTGCCGACCATCGAGACTTCACCGGTACCTCCCAGCCAATGCTAGGAGTACTCTTCTCCCCCCTTATCCCCTGAGCCACAAAGGGTCCACACACTCACTATCCAGAGAATTCGACTAGCTCCCAGCTCGCCTGGCAAGGCCGAGCTACCACTCCTCACTGAGCTGGGTATCCCAACTCCCACAAGTTAAGTCAGTCAAGTGGATATTTCTGCAACGTAACGTTACGCAAACAGAAGATGATCCTTCATCCTTCTCCTTCCTTCATTATATAGAGTTTTGAACTTCCCTTCTTTCCTAAAATCTCAGTTAATTAAAGTTTTAAAAATAAATTCCTAATAATTCTTCTCCATACAAGTGTCAGCCATCCCCTTCATTCCTCCATAAATTAATTTCTTTAATTAATTAATTATCTTTATTTCCCTCACCCACCTAGAGTTAATCCTAGAATCACTCCTAGGTGTCCCCAAATTCTCTTACATGTTTTAATAGATTTCCCTTTTATTAAATTGCTAGTTCAATTTAAATTAGAAAGTTCTTAATTGGTAGATGCTTTACTAAGTTTGACCTTCCGCTTTTTCCCTTTTTATGTTACCTCTTTTCCTAGTTTCCTAAAAACAATTTTTTTCTCTCTTTCCCCTTTTTAATTAGAACTCAAAAAGGCAGGTGTGGAATTTAACCCTTTTCCCTTTTATCATTTAACTAGTATATTTTTAAATCATCAAAAAGATAAAACAATTAATTCCAATAGAATTTTTTTATGAATAATTTAAATTTCTTACTCCCTTCATGTTACAAGATTTTACGAAGATCATAATTATTATTTAAGTTGTTTTTATTTTAATTATTATTATTTATTTATTTATGGATTTTTGTTTTAAAGGTAGACTAAATTTTACCACTAGCGTAATTTAGACTTAGACCTTAAATTTTCATACTGGGTGACAATTAATTAGGGAAATTGTTTTTTTAAAATACTTAACACGTTATTCATCCTAAGGCCATCTAGGTTCATTCCTCTATCATCAACAACGCGACGTGCCCTTCAGGATGCACTAGGTGCTCCAAGGGTGCCTCTCGCCTCATCTGTTCCCTTGCGCAACATTCCCTTCAGGACGCACTACATGCTCCAAGGGTGCCACTTGCCTCTTTCCATTTTTATCACGTGATGTGCCCTTCAAGACACACCACATGCTCCAAGGGTGCCACTCACCTCTTCACTGACTTGGTAGAAATCAATAACCCCTAGAGTCAACACCCCGCCAGGTGAACTTGTGGGAGACTAAGGGCCTCTAAGGAATAAGGTCGTTGCCTTATTGTGTGCCCCTTAGAATCATCATGAGCTATTGTCACAGTCTTCCCTCATAGCATCACGGGTCCTCTCGAACTAGGTAATCGTTAACCTATAGTTTGAGTCGCAACAGGAGTGCTAGTAGGATGTGGCAGGGTTGTTGTCCACACCTCTCCCTCAACATCTCTGGTAGTCGTACATGACCTCTTTACTCCACATGTGAGTCTAGTCGGAAAGATATCATTAGCCTGCATCATCACAAATCATGTCAGAACATATCCATATCATATCATCTAATCATATGCACTAATATCATAGTAAAATAATCAAACCCCAATGGTACACTCCCTGACTCGATCCGGAGTCCAAGGGGTTTAGTTGATGCCTCTGCATCCTCAAGGTCCAAAATCCTGCACACTCAGTAAAACCAAGTCAATAACACCTGTCTATGTCACTGTAGTTAAACCATGTCATCCACCCATAATGCCTCATAATCAAAATCAAATGTTTTAATAGCATAATAATCCGGATCACTTGCGAGCAAGTTTCCTCTAAGAATAAGTTTTCTCAGTGCACCATATTGGGATGTTACATTCAGAGGAATTTGTTTATGATTTCCTCTTATAACTAGTGTGATAGGTACAATGTTTGGATTTATTGGGTCAAATGGAACACCAATGTACTTATCAAAATGAACAGTTGTGTACATTGTAAGTTGAGGAAGCTTTTAGCCAGACATATAGAATATATTATGAATGTAAACACGCGCACCTTTCACTAAGACAGATTCAACCCACAAGTTACATGTCAACATGACACATTGTCCAGGGCATAAGATAACTTCACGTTCTAATTGATCATCATCAAGACTAGAAATTTGTGTTCATCGTGTATGCTCAGCAACACATCGTGCAATTGGAGAATTTACTGATTTCAACATATGCTTATTATGCAAGTTTACCAAATTATTTATTGGGAACAAGTGAAGTGATGAATTAAATAAAGTCCTCTCCTCAAGAGAAAAATTCATATCAAACTGTGACATAAGAAGCTCCCAATCATCAAAAAGGGGTTCAAAATTTCTTATGTTCATTAACAATCTATGAAAATGATATTGTTTTAGATCATTTCCTTGTTGTCGGAATATTGTATCCAACATGACAACAATGTTGAATTTATTCCATAAAAAATTGCCAGTTGTATTACCTGCATACAAAGGCTTATCTCTAATAGGAGGAAATTGACCAAGGTCACCCACAAGAATAATATATCTACCACCAAAAGGAGATTATTTATTATCTAGAAATAGTTCTCGTAATCGAGTATCAATCTTTATGAATAACTTTGTTCCTAAAAATCTCATTTCATCTATTAAAATATATTGAATATGCCTCATTTCTTATTGCAATATTTCTAGAGACTGCCCCTATAGTGGTCACATATCCTTAATGGGAATATTTAGTGTTGTGTGTATTTTTTTCCCATGTATATTAAAAGCATCTATTCCTGTTGGAGTGAGAAAAAGCAAAGGACTATTTCCATCAACTGACGAAGTAGAAAGAGCATGATAAATACAATGAATAAGAAAATACTTTCCAGTGCCTGCAATACCCTGAACAATCATTAGAAGAGGTTCAAGACTTGGATATTGATTTGAATGTTGTAAAATGATATCAAAAGAAACTTGTTGTTTCTCTTCCAAGGAAGATGGAGATACATATATGGGATGATTATTTTCAACAATAACACCCCTTTATTTGGCGTTTCTTATAAAATAAATACCCTCTTCCGCAACATCATTTGAAGTTGTTGTTTGCTCCTAGTCAAAAAATATATCAACGTCCCTTCGACCAAGAGTGTGAAGGTCAGAAAAATTGACATTAATAGAAGGAACCTAATGAGACAAGATCTTCCATTCTTCAAAATCTTCTTCCACATGGGTTGGTTTTTCATGGAAATCATCATCATCTTCAAAAAAATTTGAAGAGACAGGGGCCCGATGAACATGCCATGGTCGATATCGAAAATTTATCCAACTTTCAATCATTGTTTCATATGAAAGGCCAAAATCAAAGGGAATGTTCCTAAAAGGTTTGTACAAAATCAATTCAGACCAACAAAAAAATTTGAATTCTTTTGAAGCCTCATTGGGAATAGAATAAAATCGTGGCCAAACTCTAACAATGGCATGGAAATTTCTAGGTTTTCATTTCTCTTTCTTACGTTGGGAAAAAAATGTCCAATATATTTTTGTTTCTATCAAACAAAAATGATCAATAAAATTAGGTCTTTCTTGATACATTTCAACAAAACTGTTGGGAGATGAAAATTGATGGGGGTTCTTTGGCACTTTTTAAAAAACCTTTCTCCCAACATTTAAGGAAAAAAAAATCATCTGCAAAGTAGAAGAGGTAGATTTAGAAACATATGGCATGTTTCTTGGGCTCCAATGTCATGACCAACAAGTGTTTCATCAAGGAATCTTCTATATGCATACTAAACAAGATCTTCTGAGGCACCAGAATTTGAAATTCTAGTTAGCATATCTTGATAACTTTCTGACCTCTTTTTTTCTTTGAAAGCATACTTAGCAATGTATTTCAACATGGCATGTCGGGAAACCACTGTTTCACAATCAACATTTGCACGCCACATTGAAAGAAGATCTACATTATGGAAATTTAGCCTATCATCATTTCTTTTTGGCTCATATTTTTTCTACCTTTCTCATCTATGAATAATAGTGAATCATCTCGAACCTCCCATGGATCATTGTAGCGGAAAATGATAATAGAACCTTTCTTACACAAGCATGAATCTACACTGAACTTTGTATGTCTTTGAACATGGTTCAACAAATGTTCATAATCATCAAGAAGATTGGAAGAAAAAAATTGTTAGGTATTCAATAGGCAGGGATCATCATTGATTCTTAAAGGAACCATTATGTTTTAGTGATGAATGTCACGTGAATTCCATGATGTTACATATCTATCAAAATATGTCTTTGAAACATGCACATCTAAAGGATTAGACCAATCTAATCTTTCCATGTTTGGAGCACCTTGCAACCATTAGAAGTTATGTATGTGAGATGAACCTCTATATTGCCACTGATATCTAGAAACGAAGAAGATATAGTAAACATATATAGCAGAAAAAAGGTAATAATAACTGAGAAAAAAATTAGTTAGCATAAATACAACAACACGAACCTGTACCAAAAATCTTTAGCACCAAGATAATTTTGGATGGCTTCCTCTCTAAAGATATTAAATATATGATGCATAAATTACGCAACCTGCCCTCACCGAGCAAGCCGCTCCCACCAGGACCTTCTTGACACACGGGCCCGAAGAGTCAAAGTACTCTTCCTCTCCACTCGGGAGTTACCCACAGTAAACACCTTCGGCGATCTCCTCTTCGGAAATTGGGAAAGCGCGATTCGGAAATTCGCGATTCATGTGGGCATAGTTCACATGTAGCTCCCAACCCCGATCCCCGATGGTCAACGGTCAACGCTCCCACCCTATCGGGAAATCGGAGTATGCGATGTCACAATCCTTGACACCACAAAGTCTCGAACCCCGAACTCCGGTAGCATGTGCAGACTTGGACTTCCCGCCTTCGAACTTCGGTAAATCGCCACCTGTACTCCACTGGAGTCTTCAGGCCCCACACTCCCACGTCCTCTTCGAGATTTCGCGGATCGCGAATCCACGATACAAGTTTTCTTCGTGGTCGAAAACCCAGAAACGTCGGATGCCGAAACTCCGAAGTCCGATGACACCTGTCCTCCACCTTCTCTGGAGGTCCCACTCATATACGTCACTCCTCCACTCGTGCGATCGGGAGTTGCGGGATCACGATTTCAACTGTCATGACTTCCTTGCATTGGGAAATCCTGACTGCCGAAACCCCGATTCTCCGGATTCGTACCACTTGTCCTTGCCACGATCAATGACCCCGATAAATTCGGGAAATTGCGACTCACGATTTCGCAAGGTATGAACTCTTACCTCACCAAACTCCGAACGCCAAATCTCCGAAGTCCGATGGACTTTAATCCTCCTCGCCTGCACTTACGGGTTAACCCCCGCGTAGCTCCTCCTTGATCTGACGATCCTCGAGGTTTCGCAAATATTCACAGGGATTTCAAGTCGTCGATTCTATTCACGCTCCTCCTGGGTCTGTTCCCACGATACTTGCAAGGAACTATCCCTCCTGAGCTTTGTTCCTCTGACTCCTTCAGAAACCTCTTACGCACTTCCTATGCTCGACTTCCAACAACTCTCAAAGATTTGAAGTCGTTTAGACCCTGTGCAATCCTATCAATAGCAGTCCAGTCCTCCTTCTCTCAGACTCGTCTCTGAGACTTTCAATCCGACCTGCACTCACCTGCATGGTTTGAATAACCCAACACAACCATGGTCAACGAGAATAAGAGCTTCACTGTTGAACCTCCTCAACGCACTCTATGCGGAGTAATTTGACTACACTCTATGCAGGAATCTCCTGGTTCAAACAGTTAAACAATTGGAACTTATTCCCTCATTCTCTCAGGTTTTGAACCTGATATGCAATCACGTACGCAGCATATAAAAGATAAGCATATAAAGAAGCAAGTGTGCAACAGAATAATATCAACAACACACAGAGATCAAACACATCCATGGGATTGAAATCACAGTCTTTCTTCTATTAATTCAATCTGTACATGGGTGTTCTTCACAAGTTCTCTGTTCTGCTCTCTCTTGCTCCTGTATTAATGAAAAAATTGATCCCACAACAATACAGAGGAGGGTGCCTATATTCCATTTTCCCTCTCGAAAGCAAAATTGTCTAATCTACAGTTAATTCCTATCTAACAGCATTAAAACCATTAAATGCCTTCCTATCTACATTACAATACAAGTGCGCTTCTTATGAATGCTTTCATTCAAATGGCGGCGCAACAATCTTCAAAGCAATTCAAAAATGTATGTGTTGGCGTTGTCCAGCTGTATGTTGTTTACTCCACGCGTTGGCTCGCTTGATGAAGTGTGGATGCTCATGCATCATACTCCTCAGCTCAAAACATTTCATGGGCTCCTGTCCATGAGCTCCTGCATGGTGTGACCATGCTTCTGTATCACTTCTTCATCTTCCCAGCTGGCATCCTCCACTGGGTGATCTTTCCATTTCACCAGGTATTCAAAATATTGCTTTCTCCTGGTCTTCCTGCCTATTCTTTTATCCAGTATGCACTCCATCTGAGGCTTCTTTGCAACTGGAAACTGCTTCTGCCACTGGACCACTGGTTGTTCATCAGTTCCAGCTCCTTCATCCTCGGTCTTGTAGGGGTATAAATCTGAAATATTGAAAATCGGAGATATCCCGATGTCCTCTGGCAACTCAAGCTCATATGCGTTCTCTCCAAATTTCCTCAGAATTCTGATTGGCCCAATTTTCTTCATCTTGAGCTTGTGGTATGTTCCTCTCGGGAACCTTTCTTTCCTCAAGTGCGCCAGAACCACGTCCCCAACTTCAAACTGAAGTTGTATTTTCCTCGGATCGGCTCTATGCTTATTCTCCTGGTTCACCTTCATCAGTCACTGCTTCACCTGTGTGTGAAGTTCTTGCATTGCCTCAGCGAATTCCTCAGCTCTCGCGCTGCTAGTTTCAGCCTGTTCTGACTCCCTGATCTCAGAAAATCCTCTCGGCTGTGTCCCATACAAAATTTGAAACAGGCTCTTACCTGTACTCCGATTCACTGAATCGTTGTACGCAAATTCTGCTTGTGGAAAAATCTGATCCCAACTGTTGTGATGCTCAGTTACCAGACTTCTCAACAGATCCCCCAAGCTTCTGTTGACTACTTCGGTCTGCCCATCTGTCTGGGGGTGATAAGCAGAACTGAATGCCAAGTCAGGCCCCAGCTTCTTCCATAGCGTCCTCCAAAAGTGACCTATGAACTTCGTGTCTCGATCCGAGACTATACTTCTCGGCAATCCATGCAATCACACAATCTCTTTGAAAAATAAGTTTGTGATGTGGGTCGCATCGCTGGTCTTATGACATGGAATGAAATGTGCCATCTTTGAGAACCTGTCCGCCACTACAAAAATGGAATCAACTCCTCGTTGTGTCCTCGGCAAACCCAACACAAAGTCCATGCTAATGGCTTCCCATGGCCTCTCGGGTATGGGCAACGACTGATAGAACCCTGTATTCTTCTTCCGGCCCTTCGCATGTTGACATAGTCGGCACCTGTCAACAAATCGCTTTACATCAGCACGCATGCCCGACCAAGAATATGATTCGCTCAACTTGGCGAATGTTTTGTCATGCCCAAAATGACCTGCTAAGCCTCCACTGTGCTTTTCCTTCACCAAATTCTCTCTCATAGAGCAATCTGGAATGCACAATTGATTTCCTTTGAACAACAATCCATCCTGGATCAGGTAGTCAATCCACGGACTCCTATCCCTGAGAACTGGGTTCTCAGCTGCCTCGTATGCCTCGCCAAAGTCTGCGTCACCTGCATACATATCTCTCAGATTCTCAAAACCCAAATTCTTGACCCTGAATTCCTGCAGCAATAAACACTTTCTGCTCAAGGCGTCAGCTACCTTGTTGGCAGTCCCTGAAATGTGCTTTATCACAAATGTAAAATTCTGCATATATTCCACCCACTTTGCATGCTTCTGATTCAGCTTCTCTTGCTGACTTACGAACTGTAACGCATGATTATCACTATACAGAACAAATTCCTTGGGTATGAGATAATGCCTCCACTTTTTCAATGCCTGGATAATGGCATAGAACTCTTTATCATATGTGGAGTACTTCAGTTTTGCATCATCCAGCTTCTCGCTGTAATATGCAAGAGGTCTGTCATCCTGACTTAAAACCCCTCCAACAACATACCCACTGGCATCACACTTCACTTGGAAGGTTTTCTGAAAAATCTGGCAACACTAACACTGGTTGCTCAGTTATCTTTCACTTCAACAAATTGAATCTCCTTTCAGCCTCTGCTGTCCAATGGAAAACCTTATGCCGCTTCTTCACAGTGTCCATCATTGCGGCACTGATTCCACTAAAATTTTGAATGAATTTTCTGTAGAAGCTTGCCAAACCGTGAAAGCTCCTTACCTCAAAAACATTCCTTGGCGATGGCCAATTCCTGATTACGTTCACCTTCTCAGGATCCATCTTCAATTCATTTGCCGAGATTACAAAGACCAAATAAATGAGTTCTGTCTGCATGAAGGAACACTTCTTCAAACTGATCAACAACTTCTCTTGCTGCAGTCTTCTCATCACAATGGCCAAATGCCTCAAGTGTTCAACCTTGATTTTGTTGAAGATCAATATGTCGTCTAGATACACAACAACAAATTTGCCAATGAATTCCCGCAGGACTTCATTCATCAGTCGCATAAATGTGCTTGGCGCATTTGTCAACCCAAATGGCATGACCAACCATTCGTACAAACCTTCATTTGTTTTGAATGTCCTATTCCATTCATCTCCTTCTCGCATCCGGATCTGATGATATCCGCTCTTGAGATCTATCTTTGAAAAATAATTTTCCCCACTCAGGCAATCCATCAAGTCGTCCATTCTCGGCAGTGGAAACCTGTACCTGATGGTGATTTTATTAATTGCCCTGGAGTCTGTACACATCCTCCAGCCTCCGTCCTTCTTCGGACTCAGCACTTTCGGAACAACACATGGACTAAGACTTTCCCTGACCAGTCCTTTATCCAGCAGATCCTGTACCTACCTCTTGACCTCCTCGTTCTCCTAAGGTGTCAACCTGTACACGGCCTTATTCGGTAGACTTGCTCTGGGTATGAGGTCAATGTGGTGACTCACACTCCTCATCGGTGGCAACGAATGAGGTAGTTCGTCCACGATGATATCAGCGAACTCTCCAAGTAGTTCCTAAATTTCTTCCGACAAGTCGTACACTCTTGTGCTTGTCAAAACAATTCTCGGTTTCCTGACAACAAAGAATTGTGGATCCTCATCCTTCTCCAGCTCTGTGAAGAGTTCCTTCCCGCTCATGAGAAGTATGGTACTGTTCACTTCCGGCTTCACTTCCTTATCCTTTACCGGATGTAAGGTATGTGATCTTCCATCCTTCTCCAAGGTGTAGGTGTTCATCCTTCCTTCATGAACCACATTTCTGTCAAACTGCCATGGTCTTCCCAATAATACATGACAGACATCCATGGGTATAACATCACACAAAATTTCATCCCTATATTCACCCATTTTAAAATTGACCAAGCATTGCTTTGTAACACCTACCTGGTGTCCTTTCTGTAGCCATGACACTTTGTATGGACTCGGGTGTTTGTTCATTTTCAGCTCCAGCTTCTCCACCATCTTGGTTGAAATGAGATTATCGGTGCTTCCACTGTCCACTATGACCTTGCATTTCTAGCCCTTGGTCTTGCAAGTCGTCCGGAACAGTCTACATCTTTGAGTTGTGTCCTCCACCTCTTTCTCGGGTTTCAAAAGGACCTTATGCACTGTCAGTGACTTCCCACTTCTAGTATCTTCATCTTCAACATCACGCCTCTGCGCCTCAGCGATGTGAGCCTTTCCTCTGTCCATTTTCCTATCTGGACAATCAACGGCTTTATGTCCGTCTTTCCCACATGTAAAACATGTGATAATTCCTCCACAGCCCCTTCCTCTACCTCAGGTACGCGGAAAAGTGTTGGCGTCAACATATCCTCCTCGTTGATCATCTTGTTGCCTCCTCGGCTTAGCATATTGTTGCCTCTGCTGTGAGGTTCCACCTCTTTCAGCTTTTCCCCGAGGCCTTTTCCAATCCTCCTTGGGCTTTTGAGTTCTCTCTTGGGCAACTGCTTTTCCTCTGGGTTGGCTTCTGCCTCGCCCTCGCTGTCCCTGCTTGCGGCTCAGCTTCTCCTCGGCTTTTAAAGCCATTTCGTAAGCATCTTCCACCATTCGGATGGTGACCATGCTCAATTCATCTTGAATGTCATACCTGAGACCATTCAGGTATCTCGCCACCTTTTCGTCATCACTCTCCCGATGACCAGCTTGGATGTTGAGCCTATAGAAATCCTCGGTGTACTCTTTCACCGTCATCAACTTCTGCCTCAGGTTCTGCATCCGCCTGAACAGAGTGATCTGATAGTCTCTGGGGATGAATTTCGCTTTCATCTTAGCGATCATCCTGTCCCAGCTCTTTATCTTTTGTTTTCCTTTGGAACGCTTGTCCGCCTGCAGCTCATCCCACCATAAGGTTGCATGTCCTTTCAATTTAGTGACAGCATGCCTCACCTTCTTGTCCTCTTCGATATCTTCGTAATCGAAGTAGGTGTCGAGTGATCGGATCCAATCCAGCAACTCTTCTGCATCCAGGCTTCCCTCGTAAGCTGGAATGTCCATCCTCACCTTTGCGCTCATCCTGGCGATAGCCTTGATTAACCGCTCATTGGCTGCATCTTCTGCTGCAACTCCACCTTGCGGTACAACATCAGCTTCACCTTCGGGGTCACTCAGATCTCCTGTATCTGTTGTGCGCCTCTACGCTGCTTCCATATCTTCCATTCTAGCACGGAGATTTCGTATTTCCCTATCCATTTCTATATTCTTCCCATGACTGCTTCTTTCCCTGGACGATTCCCTCCCCTTCTCTGGATTGGGTGATTGCCTGCCTCTTCTTCGGGCATCCCTGTCTTCACGATCAGGTGACTGCCTCTCCCTCCTGGGCGACATGGCGGATTTCTTCCCTCTACTACCAAAGCAAAGAGAAACCCCTTTCCGGCTCTGATACCACTTGACGCAACCTGCCCTCACCGAGCAAGCTGCTCCCACCAGGACCTTCTTGACACACGGGCCCAAAGAGTCAAGGTACTCTTCCTCTCCACTCGGGAGTTACCCACAGTAAACACCTTCGGCGATCTCCTCTTCGGAAATTGGGAAAGCGCGATTCGGAAATTCACGATTAACGTGGGCACAGTTCACATGCAGCTCCCAACCCCGATCCCCGATGGTCAACGGTCAAAGCTCCCACCCTATCGGGGATTTCCCTATCGGGAAATCGGAGTATGTGATGTCACGATCCTTGACACCACAAAGTCCCGAACCCCAAACTCCGGTAGCACGTGCAGACTTGGACTTCCCACCTTCGAACTTCGGTAAATTGCCACCTGTACTCCACTGGAGTCTTCAGGCCCCACGCTCCCACGTCCTCTTCGGGATTTACCAGATCGCGAATCCACAATACAAGTTTTCTTCGTGGTCGAAAACCCCGAAACGTCGGACGTCGAAACTCCGAAGTCCGATGACACCTGTCCTCCACCTGCTCTGGAGGTCCCACTCAGCTACGTCACTCCTCCACTCATGCGATCGAGAGTCGCGGGATCGCGATTTCAACTATCACGACTTCCTTGCATTGGGAAATCTTGAATGCCGAAACCCCGATTCTCCGGATTCGTGCACCTGTCCTTGCCATGATCAACGGCCCCGATAAATTCGGGAAATTGCGACTCGCGATTTCGCAAGGTATGAACTCTTACCTCGCCAAAATCCGAATGTCGAATCTCCGAAGTCCGATGGACTTTAATCCTCCTCGCCTGCGCTTACCGGTTAACCCCCGCGTAGCTCCTCCTTGATTTGACGATCCTCGGGGTTTCGCAAATCTTCACAGGGATTTCAAGTCGTCGATTCTGTTCACGCTCCTCCTAGGTCTGTTCCCATGATACTTGCAAGGAACTATCCCTCCTGAGCTTTGTTCCTCTGACTCCTTCAGAAACCTCTTACGCACTTCCTGTGCTCGACTTCCAACAACTCTCAAAGATTTGAAGTCGTCTAGACCCTGTGCAATCCTGTCAATAGCAGTCCAGTCCTCCTTCTCTCAGACTCGTCTCTGAGACTTTCAATCCGACCTGCACTCACCTGCACGGTTTGAATAACCCAACACAACCCTGGTCGACGAGAATAAGAGCTTCACTGTTGAACCTCCTCAACACACTCTATGCGGAGGAATTCGACTGCACTCTATGCAGGAATCTCCTGGTTCGAACAGTGAAACAATTGGAACTTATTCCCTCATTCTCTTAGGTTTCGAACCTGATATTGAATCACGTACGCAGCATATAGAAGATAAGCATATAAAGAAGCAAGTGTGCAACAGAATAATATCAACAACACACAGAGATCAAACACATCCATGGGATTGAAATCACAGTCTTTCTTCTATTAATTCAATCTGTACATGGGTGTTCTTCACAAGTTCTCTATTCTGCTCTCTCTTGCTCCTGTATCAATGAAAAAATTGATCCCACAACAATACAAAGGAGGGTGACTATATTCCATTTTCCCTCTCGAAAGCAAAACTGTCTAATCTACAGTTAATTCCTATCTAACAACATTAAAACCATTAAATTCCTTCCTATCTACATTACAATACAAGTGTGCTTCTTATGAATTCTTTCATTCAAATGGCGGTGCAACAATATTCAAAGCAATTCAAAAATGTATGTGCTGGCGCTGTCCATCTGTATGTTCTTTACTCCATGCGTTGGCTCGCTTGATGAAGTGTGGATGCTCCTGCATCAATAAACATGAAAACAACATGGGGGTACTTGATAAAATTCTCAATTTTTATACGATGTTGATTTAAACCATGAGAATTTTCATTTCTCGGCATCACATTATGCAAGTTTGGCCACTTTGTGTCAGCTGCACTCAAAGTAAAAAATAGAGTTGGAAAACTCAATTGAGTAATCATGTCAATAAGTTTAGTATGACACTTTGTCCAATAGGCTCTTGCTCCTTTGAGTGAAGAAAACAAACACATAAGGTGCTCAACCATTTTATTATCAGGTAAATCTGTGAGTTGTTGACGCAACGCTTCTATTGTTGTTGGAGAGTTATCATGTATATATTTATTTACAAAGACTACAGCAATTTCTTGGCTTCGATGTCTCATTATCATGTTCAATAAGAAGTATCGAAAGCGAGGATGGCTTACAAATCTCTGATCAAATTATCTGCACAGATGCAATCCATATTCATGAAGTTGAATGTTACAAATACGTGGATGCAACCAATCAACTTCACCAGTGGGGAATAATGTGGGGAATGCCATGTCTAATAACCCTTGAGTATTATATTCATTGATCAGAGATGAACCAATATCTGGCTAGTCAACCGATTGAACAGGTGAAGACTCAACATTTTCAATAAATGTTCTTATTTCTTCAATTTCTCTACGTTCATTGGGTAGGCGAGAAACAAAAGATGAAGGATGAGAGTGAAAACGGTCAGTGGAAAACCCTTGAATGTCATCAATAGTGTGATTTGTTTCTTCAATATCAAAATCAACAAATTTAATCATAGTTGACACATCTGTTGGGTTTTCGGGGAGAGAATAAACTGAGTTCGTGTAAATTTGAACATCTTGATAAAATTTATCCATTTTAATTTTTTAATACAATTCATTCATCACCCGTGATCTCTTGACATAAAATTCATAATATTTAGATTGGGCACCATGTCTCCTAAAAATTAGGAAGTCAAGATCTTCAACACATCCTGGAAGATTTCTAGCAATGACAGAAATATCTTGAGGAAAGCTAATTGTGTGGCCACTATATTTGTATTGCCCACCACGAGCATGTGTCACTTGCAATACAGGATTGACACGTGTTATGAGAATCTCTTCAACTTGGGTAAGTACTTTTAGAAAATGAGGTTTCTCACTAGGATCCGTGTGATTCCATCGAGAAAAACGATGGGAACCTATCTCTTGCTTACACCTTTTACAAATAGGTCCTTCAGACCCTCGCACAACTTGGATTCCATAATATGATTCTTGGAAAACATGGCACATTCAAGCAATGGAGAGGTTATCTATCTTTACTCAAAAAGATTTATGTACTGCAATCATGTTGGGATGAAGCTGTATATGTCCTCTTGGAATGGGACCTTATTTAGCACCAATGGGAAGAGTAAAATGACCTCGAAAATCAACTTCATCTTCAACAATGTTAGAATGCCGACCCAAATTTGCAACAAGCGAATTGGGCCTGTGACTTCCAACATTTATTTCCCTTAAATTCATGGATTGCATTTCTCTAGCCTGATTGCAATGAATGGTGTCTTGTTCACAAAATAGTATAAAATTTAATGTCAATCTAAGTGTGAAAAATGAGGAGTATAAATGTATCAATGAAAACCAAATCAAATACATACAAAATCAACATTTGTTCTTCAATTAGATGGTCCAGGAATATTTGAAGGCATTTTATGATATGTTTCTCGTTGAATTATAACATCATCAACTTTAATATGTACAGAGTTCATTTCGATACCAATATTCGAATGAACAATGTCTTGAGAGAACAAAAAAAAGATGGTTAAAGCCATCAATTGTTGGAAAGAACTGCTACTATAATCATCATTATTGAGGGTTCAAATACCTTTGTTGTTCCAAGTGAAATAGTATGTGGAATGATTGATGTTGTTCTCGGTGTGACATTTTCTTCAGAACGAGGGTTGTGATAGGAAGAACCAATGTTAGCAGTAGGATTTTGTAAATTTACTAGCAAAAGGGCAAGCACGTGACAAACATGAACTTCAGTCGATGGCACACTTTCTAAAATGGCATCAGTAACTCTAGCCTACATGTTTTCTGTCATTGCTCCATGCTCTAAACTTTCACTTCCATTTATTGAAGTATGGAGGTTCTCATTTGTAGGTAGCCTATGTACGTGATTATCTTCCTGAATACGAGAAGTTTCCCTGATAAAATGAATGTTGTTAGAATATTGTGGAATAAAATAAATATAAGGATTATCAAAAGATTATGGGAATGAAACATTGATGGTAAATGTTCTTTGCATGATATCAGCCAAACTATGATATTTACGGATAATGGAAAAATCAATTCTAGTAATACTATCCCTGGTCCTTCTATGATATAGAATTCTTCTACGTTCATTTTTTGAATCTTTGTTTTGTTGATACCGTAAACGATGAAGTTCATTAGCTATGTCACATGATGTCCGTGATCTATTGCGTTTGGTAGAACACTTACTTTTTTTTTTGGTGGACATTTATACAACTACGTTCAAATAAAAACATATTGTTAGCATTATCAAATGGAATAAAATTCATAAGAAAAACTCCAACAATTATATAACCCTAACAAGTGCAATACAAGAAAGATTTAAATTTATATGTAATTTTGAATCGGAAAATGATTAAAGTACAAATTAAAATGATATGTAGAATTAATTTAGGAAAATATTTAAAAGTATATAATCAAAATATATAAATTTTAAATCGAAAAATTCAAATAACATGAATAACATGTTAGACCATATATATAATTCCAATGAGCATACTTTATTAAAGAGAACAAATATTATTTAAAGTATGTAGTATGAATAGTTTAAGAGATTCCAAGAAGCCTATTACATCCTTCATCAATCCTGAGTGGTGGAATGTCATCAACATAGTCCATATTTGGAATAAGTAAAAAACCATTTTCGCTTTCAATTAGATCATTGAAATTCTCAATCTTAGGAAAGTGGAACTGTAATGTTCCCCAAATTTTACAAATAAAAAAAAAAAATATTTAGGGTCACCAAAATTTATCATTTGTCTAAAAGAGTGTAAAGATTCAAACAATCATAAACTTTATGACAGAAAGGTTCCACTACTTCCTTGGAATCCATAGCTTAATCTTACAACTTCTTGACATGTATGTAAGTTACATATATAACTAGGTGTACATACCTATTATGACAATGTTAATTCTCCCTTCCACATGAGTGAAAGTGTAGTCTACTACCTAAGGCATATATCCACCTTGGTATTTCATTATATTAAACAAAGTATTTATAAACTATAGGACTTCTATCCTATTCACGCAAACCCATAGTATAATTATGTTACCCTTAACAATCCTTTCATTTGTTTTTATAGCTATAAGTAATTTACACCCATGCGCATAAGTATTAACTCGGGGTGGTTGTGACTAGAACAAGGGTAAATGCTACCATCAAACAACCACATGGTAACTAACTTGGTACACGTGTTTATGAGACTTTAGATAAGATCTATCATACAACCAGAACAAAAATTGATGTGCGTTCTAAACCCTAACTAGTCTATACTCATACTTCACCATAACTTTGGGATTAATTAAGGTAGCAGGGGTAACACTGTCTGGTCTTAATGAGCATACCTGAGACATTTAAGAAATATCATGTAGCATACTTGTCCATGTAGCAAAACAATGTGCCCACTGCGCTCTTTCCACCTCTCATGGTTCACATGGCCCAGACATAGTTTCTATCCACCACCATTACTAGGTTTGATGGAGGGTTTACTATTGTTTTGTTCATTCATTTATGTCCCTGCATTTCTGCAAAACCATTGTGAGACTACCTCTGTTACTATCTGACTTGGAGTAATGGCCAACATTCGTGAAACTGGAACTTGTAATGGTGAAAGGAATGTTTGGAGAACACCGGTTGGAAACCCCTTGCAAGTTAAGCGTTCTTTGACATTGATTATTTGACTCTCTGTATTATTGATGTGTCTGGTTACTTCAGAGTTCTTGAACGTGGTATTATTTTGAAATTTAGTAGTAGGTTTAAACTTTTATTTTTGACAATCGATAGTGTATTCAACACTTCTTAGGGTTCTACCGTGGCTCCACCCCAACCTCTGTTTCGGTATTCTACCCAAACCTGGGTACTCTATGCTTACATAAATCACCTATGAAGAATCTCGTAGTGGAGTGTCGGTTCGGCTAATACCTTTATCGATTATACTGTATTTTGGATTTATTCACT
Source organism: Picea engelmannii (assembly GCA_009831015.1). Classification (NCBI taxonomy): domain Eukaryota; kingdom Viridiplantae; phylum Streptophyta; class Pinopsida; order Pinales; family Pinaceae; genus Picea; species Picea engelmannii. The sequence continues at coordinate 100,149 of ML786880.1, read as the reverse complement.
CTTTGTCATATGTGGTTATGCCATCTAGTATTGATGTATATGTTCTGCCTGTGTCCTCCCAAGACTTTGTTTCTTTGGTATGACTCGCTGTCTATTCTGTGGTTTGCCTACTTTCTTTAGGAAATTATTTTGGATTTTAAATTTGTGTTTTTCCTTCAAGTTTATTAAATGAACAGTTGTGAAGAATGTATGTGGTCTATACCTCTATCAAACTTCTCAAATCCTTTTGATTCTCTGCATACATCCCTTGATGTCTACCATGACTCGTTATCATAGCAGAACATGACAATAATAATAGGGGGTTATTCACCGTATAACTCGACGTTCTTTTGTTTTTGAGAAGAAATGTTTCGGCACCTAGCCTGTGGCTTTCTTAACTATGGTTCATGTCAAACTGTGGAAAAAATTAGGGAAAACAATCACTGTGCAATCATGTACTTAGTTTGGATTGAGTATTATTCCTGTGGTGTTTGAATAATGTTTAACTTAAGTTCTATTTTCTTAAATCTATGTGTAACTTAACCAAAAAACTGTCCTCATCAACAGTCCATAAATTTTAAGCAAAAAACGGGTTAACATATCGTAACTTCATCTGTAGTTTTGAGTTGGGCAAACCGCCTTTGGTATAAACGTTCTACACTATGCAATTTTGTCATTTGAAAACTTTGTATTTTCTTGTCACAATCTTAATTTAGGAAGGAAGGAAAACCAAAGTATTTTTTATTGCTTTAAATTCCTTCCTAATTATTTCTATATTGATTTAAAATTCCTTCATAACGATTTTTGTATAGACTTAAATTCCTCCATAGTAGTTCCTAGGTGAATTTGTTCTTACAAGGACCATACTTTGGTGTACTCTCTGTGACTCGACTGGTTACTCTGTGTAGTAATTATATGTTGTATGATGTTGATTGTTCTTCTCTGAATAATGTCTGATCTATTTTACAATTGTGAAATCATTTTAGTATACCTTTCCTTTCTGTGTTGGTTATTATATCTAATGATGGGACCCTATTTTACTACGAGGGTACCCATCAGACCTTTCAAGTTCACTCCTCCCCTTTCGATGTGTTGATGGATCGCGACTATGACTGGGAGCATACCTGTGATAGCTTCAAGATAAGTATTAACCTGTAAGATGAGATCTTTGTTTTCTTATATGATTTAACTTAAATGTTAAAGTTTGTTTGACTCCTGTTCGATGCTAACAAATCGTCTCGTCTTTCTTGCTGGGCTTACATGGTCGTTGCGATGGATCAGAACCATGCCTTATTCAAGAAATGTACTTGGGTTTAAATTAAATGTTTTGGACTTGAAGGATCCAGAAAAGGGATCCTGATGATGTTGGTTATCGCTCCGAGCATTCATATTCATGATTGTTTGGATCCCAGTCTGTGGATATACAGATCTTCGAATTCTTTATTAATGGAATGTATAGCTGATTTTCCCGCCATTCGAATAGTGTGATTTATTTCAAGTAGTCTATGTACTATGAATTTGTATGATTTAAAATAGATAGTCTCTTTTTTATTTACAAGAGAATAGTTGAACTATAGATTGTTTAATTGCATAGTATTAACGATGAAAGCTTTGTTCAAAAACTCATGTGTTGAATCATTGGAAATATTATGTATGAATAAATTTGATGTAAGAAAAATAAATTATGCAACATCCTGTACAACAACTATAAATATACACACACACACACACACACACACACATGTATGTATCTCTATGCTTATATGGGTAATTTTCTATGTATCGTTTGGCACTTGTGTTGTTTGTACTTCCACTATTTAATACAATCATGTTTATATAACCTATAGAGATATGTCTATATATATATAGATAGATAGATATCTTATATTTACCTTCCAAATTTTCTCTAGTATTTTCACAGTCTAAAGTTCACTTGCAGAACTGAATATCTTAGATGCATATGATTCATATATCTGGTAGCGATTTCCAGAATAACAATGAAAAAATATGTTGTTTAACACATATGTATCTCCTAATAGATTCCCATAATTAGATTCCATTTCCAACCAAGATACATACAAATTTTATTCAACGCCTATAATTAAGCTTTAAAGGTTTATCCTACAATTCATCCCATTCCATCAGAATTTAATAAACAGAACAATTCATCCAGATTTAAACAGATGCATTCTATCAACTAATAACTCAAATAACATTTGACGAGAGAAAGAGTAGATAGACATATCTGAATAGTTTTCGTATAAAAAATGGAACAACCAAGTTTGTACAACCAAGTTCATACAACAAATGGAACTTGTTCCGTTCACCCCCTAGCCTGACCATGAATCCATGAGGGAGAACTTCCAGAACTCCTCCTTAGAAATAGTTCTTCAGTTTCAGAAAACAACTTCTCCTTGCCTCACACTCAGAAAGAAGTACTCATAACAGTAAGAGATTATTATACTTTCCCTACATACTAGGCAGTGTCATGCCTCCTCCCATATGCTATATGCCGAAAACATTTGTGCCTAGCTACTTCGCCTTTGGGAATTTTCGCAGCTTTCCAAATCCCTGATTTTCAGGGGATGCCAATGGCCAAATTCTTGGTTTTCCACTTGTAACATTCATCCCTTATGTATTTCCAACATGTTTCCCACTCATGGAGTCATGGTCAGCTAATTTTCAACCTAGTTGTTCCATTTGGCCATCAACAATAAATATAAAATTACTTGTTTCTTACAAGTGTCATAGTCAAAGAGTTAGTTGGGTCAAATCAGATCTTTTTCCCAACAGTCATAATCATAATTTACAATTAATTAAATTTGGAATTTGGAATTTCCATAAATGGAAATAATTTACCAATTTTGAAATTACCAAAAACAGAATTAAATTCTTAAGCAATTTTAGACTTAAAAATAATTTATTTTTGGGGATGTTACATACTTCCCCCCTTCAATAAAACACTGTCCTCAGTGTTCGTCCCTTTCTTGGAACAAGATTGGATGAGATTTCTGCAAATCTCCCTCCAACTCCCAAGTGGCCTCCTTAGGACTAAAGTGCTTCCATTGCACTTCTACCTGGGCGACGCCTCTGTTCCGTAGTGCTATTTCTCTCTTGTCAAGAATGTTCAGAGATTTCGCTTGGAACTCTCCTTTTGGTTCCACCTGCACCAAGTTCCAATCGATCATATGAGTAGGGTCATGAACGCAATTCTTTAAAAAAGAAACATGAAATACATTATGAATTTTTAGATTGGCAGGAAGTGCAAGTTGGTATTCCACGGGTCCAATTCAAGCTAAGATTTCTAAAGGGCCACAAAACCTGGGTGCCAACTTGGCACAATTACCTAGATTTAGTGAACTTCTTCAGGATTTGACTTTTAGATAGGCGTGGTCACCCACTTGAAATTCCAGGTGTCTTCTTTCAGGTCCGCGTAACTTTTCTATCTATTCTGAGCCTCTTTTAAATTTTGGTGTACTTTGCTTACCATACTTTCCATTTCCTGAAGCATTTCTGGTCCCACCATGATTATGTCAACTGGGTTATCCCAACTAATCGGAGTCGTACACTTTCTGTCATACAGTACCTCGAAGGGGCTCACCTTAGTCAATGATTGGTAACCATTTTTGTATGCAAATTCCACCAAGTGTAGGTAGTCTTCCCACTTGCTTGGTTTTGTCCTTACGTACATGCGTAGCATATCTTCCACGATTCAGTTTGTCTGTTCAGTCTACCCATCTATTTGTGGATGATAACTTGTGCTGAAATTCAAGTTAGTATTTATCCCTGCAAACAATTCTTTCCAAAAAGTAGATGTAAATTTTACGTCTCTATCTGAAATCACCATTTTAAGAATACCATGCAGTCTAAAAATTTATTTCTTGAATATTTCAATGATGTTAATAGATTTCAAAGTAGAATTTACAGGAATGAAGTGTGCAGATTTACTAAGCTTATCGATTACCACCATAATTGAATCATTTTGTTTTTGAGTTCTAGGCAAACCTGTAATAATGTCCAGTGATATAGTCTCCCATTTCCATTCCGTCACAGGTAAGGGCTGCAACAAGCCGGTTGCATGTTGGTGTTCGAATTTCACCTGCTGACAATATTGACACTTGGCTAAGTATTATGTTGTTTCACCCTTCATATTAGGCCAAAAAAATAACGTCATTAGTGTTGTTACTGTTTTATGGTATCCCAGATGACTAGAATATGGTCTCTTGTGTACTTTGTCCAAAACCGTTAACTTTAATTCCACTGAATTTGGTATGTATATTCTATTTTTAAATCGTAGTAGACCTTTTCTATCCAAACTCAGATCTGTCATGTCTAAATTTTATGTATTATTCTGTAAATATGCCACTGTTTTAGTGTAATTTTCATTGTTATTACTTGTATCCTTTATCCTCTACTCAAGATTGTTTTCTTCCCGGCAAATGTTTATTTCAAACAACCCGTGAACTCTTCTACTTAAAGCACCAGCCACCTTATTTTCCTTACCCTTGATGTGTCATACCTCAAAGTCAAATTCGCTCAATAAGGCCATCCATCTTGCTTGCCTTGCATTAAGGTCTGGTTGACTAAACAAAAATTTCACATCGCTATTATCAGTCAATAACAAAACTTTTCTGCCCATTATATAGTGTCGCCACATCTTTAAGGCATGTATTACAACTGCCAACTCTAAGTCATGAGTGATGTAGTTTCGTTTGTGCTCCTTTAGTTTTTGGGATTCATAAAAACTAACGTTCCCTTCTTGAGTTAGGACACCACCTAGTCCTTCTTTACTCACATCCACATAGACTGTGAAGTCCTTGTCTAGGTCTACTACCTTTAAAATGGGTGCAATTGTTAACAATTCCTTTAACTTATTAAAATTGTCCTGACATTTCTGTGACGAGTTAAATTTGGTTCCCTTCTTTTGTAATGATGTGGTATGGTATGCAATCTTGGAGAATCCCTCTATAAATCTGCGGTAATATCCAGTGATTCCCATGAATGACCAGATGTTTGCTACCTCCTTAGGGATCAACCATTCCATGATGGCTCTTATTTTCTTAGGATCGACTGCAATACCTTCTTCAGATATTACGTGTCCTAGGTACTGTATTTTCTTCTTATAAAAGTCACACTTATCGAATTTAGCATACAGTTTGTGTTTTCTTAAAGTTTGCAGAACTATCCTTAGGTGCTCTTCATGTTCTTATTATGTCTTAGAATATACTAGGATATCGTCAATAAATACCATAACAAACTTGTCCAAGTATTGACTAAAAATATTGTTCATTAGACACATAAATGTGGCTAGCATGTTAGTGAGACCAAATGGTATAACAACAAATTCATAATGTACATATCTCATTCTGAATGTTGTTTTACTTATGTCCTTATCTTTTATTTTAACCTAGTGATAACCAAATATTAAATCCAATTTAGAAAAAATCTTTGCACCACCTATTTGATCGAACAGATCATTGATTTTAGGTAAGGGGTACTTGTTCTTAACAATCATTTTGTTTAATTGTCTATAATTGATGCATAATCTTAGAGTTATATATTTATTTTTAAGAAAAAGGACCGGTGCTCCCCATGGTGAAACACCCAGTTTGATATATTCTTTGTCCAATAATTCCTGCAGTTGAATTTTTAATTTTGTTAATTCTGGTAAATGCATTCGGTAGGGTGCTTTATATATAGGGGTTGAACTAGGAAGTAGGTTGATAGAAAATTCTATCTCTCTCCTTGGGGGTAATTCAAGTATCTCATCAACAAATACATCTTTGAAATCATGCAATACGACAAAATCCTCCAAGCTAGGTTTATTTTCTTTTTCAAACATATTTGTCACTTGGATGGCATAAATCTGACAACCCTTTCTCATGCACTTCTTAAATTTCATAGTTGAAATCTGCCTAATTGAGACTAGTTTTTGTATACCTTGTATTGTTCTAGCAACGTAATTTTTGTCTTTATACTTGAGTGATTTTTCGTAGCAATCTAAAATTGTTGTATGTCCTTCTAGCCAATCCATTCTGATAATTATGTCATAATACCCTAATGGTAGAATGTTCAGATATGTTTTTGTGTTTTGGCCGCCTAAACTAAACTCGCAGTCGAAAATAAAATTAGATACTTTTCTTTTTGTCCCTGTTGCAAGTTGTACTAGCTAGGATTTTGCATGTTTAGTTCTTTTAAATTTATTAGAATCCACTACACTGGGAGAGATATTACTTAACGTAGCTCCAGGATCAATTAAAACATAAACATGAGTATTGTTAATTTTACCTTCAATTTCCACTACAATGGACTAGTGGTCAGCTTGTCGGCCATCCACGACTACATTTATTCGATGTAAAGTTCTACCTACATCTCCCACTATAGAGGCTTCCTGTATTTTGTGAACCGAAGTCCTAGTTGTTGAAGTCAAACGTGGAAAGTTCCTTCTTAAGTGAGATTCTCCATATTCCCATCATTTTAACGGTTCTTTGGGGCTATCCCCAAACTTCTTTGTTCCTAGATTAATTGTTTTACCACCTTCTTGGGTGTTATGGTTGTTGGAGTGAAAATATTTCCTTGTAAAACTCTTTGTTTCATTCCAGAAATGGGTTGGTTGATATCCCTTCTTCCGCTGGTTCATTCGGTCTTGTTTCTTGTCCTTCCAACCCTTAGGAAATTTCGACCATTGTTTGTATTGGTCATAACACATTCAGGCCTTCCATAAAACTTCACTCAAGGACTTGGGGTTGTCGAATTCGATTCTACCCTTATAGGACTGTGGTAAATAGATTAGGAACCATTGGATTTTTACTTTGTCCTCTCAGATATAAGACACAAGCCTTAATAATTATAGGAATTTTTTTATCAGGTCATCCATAGTCATTTAACTGAGTCGTAGTTCATAAAATTCTTTGGTTTTTATTTCATAGTAAATTTCAGACATATATTGTTTCTTAAAGTATTTATTAAAATCCGACCATTCCATCTATTTTTCCTTTAAGCCCTTGGCCAACTTCAGGTCCTGCCACCATATGTTATCTTTTCCTTTCAGATTATAGATGGCCATTATGACCTTCATATTGTTGGAATAGTTGTATATCTAGAAATACTTATTTATGTCTAATAACCATGATTCACCTTCCTCCCCTGTTCTGGATTCCCCGTCAAATGTACACGGTTTGATTTTCTTAAAATCTCCCTGTAATGAACCCCAAATTTCTAAACATATAAAAAAAAATTGTTATGATCATTATTCAATTTTTCCTTTCCTTTCTAAAGTTTTCTTAATGATACTATATTGTGGATCAACATTACTTCTTCTTTATGCCCTTTATGTTCACCATAACTTTGCCAAGTGGAAAAGAACTCTAACTCTTTTGTTCTTTAGGGGTGGTAGTTTGACACCCAAGTGAATGTGACCATACATAACTTGGTTATTCACCATAGAGGAGGTATTTGATTTATGCAGGTCAATAAGTATATATAGATATATACTATGAAATTACAACTGTACAATTTGATACTAACTGCAAACTAAGGAATTTATGTATATATGTATATATACTAAGGGGTAACCACTTGTCCCGCGCAAGCTATATACATAATAGAAAAGACAATAAGTATAACCTATGTCTTGTCATCAACATTAATGGATTTGATCCATCGAACTTGTATGTGGGACAGATTCTACCCATCTGACACATGATAGCGAGATAGTTGAACTGACTGGTAGGGTGCTTGTTATTTCCACACATTAGTCTTAGACTTGAACTAACATTGGCATGAGGGTTAGTGGACTAGGGAAGAGTATGGTACCCTAACTAAACTGATCTTATCGTTATAGGGTTTCAAATTAGATAGTACACGACTGTCAAGGTGTAAATGAGCCTTGTGCAATGACATTTATGGTAGTATGTCACATGCCCCTAGGGACCGTTGCTTGTTCAATGGTATCTAATCGAGAGTTTTCCACAATGCCCTAGTCACATGGTTGGGTATCATATCTGCATTAATTCCATCAACTTAACCAATGGGGATTTTCCCCAGGTCTATTATTCATTTGTCTCCTTGGATCTGTGTACTTTTTCCTCCTTGGCTCACCATGACACCCTACTTTAGTTTTCATAGTTGCATAGTCTCGCATTCTAGTGGAGTCGGACTTGCTTGGGTAATGGCATACTTCGTTTTGATTTCTATCAAGAGGTAAGGTTCCTCTGGCTGTAACAAATCCAAATTCTCATTTTAGGAAGGACTGATTGTGCGTATTAAATCTCCTAGAAAACAATCTTTGAGAGTTCTTGGTCTGTTTTCCTGTGGTCGTAGTAGGGTTATTTCTTCCTCGATAAAGACAATCCACTTGGTAGTGTTTGGTGTTACCTTTAGGTTTAACCTATCCTTCATACTATTGTTACTTAATCCTAGTTATTCAACATTATGGATTCAAGCTAGGGATATAGGTCATGCATGCATCCCTCGAAGGTTCTATCACCCGATAAAGTCCCATAACAGTTCATGATTATAGACTAAAACTCCGTGGCTTTCTCGGGTCTTCTGTCTTGAATGGTAAAGGGTTCTCCCAACTGTGGGAGGGAGGTTTCTGTTAGAGCTCCCATTTCGTTGGGACCTTTCCTTTCAACATGGATACATCGGTAGGGAAAACCATATTGTTTAAGGATATCTAAATCTATTAATTTTGTGCACACTCACTTCTCGTAAGTTCAACCGAATTCGTCCCCTTCACAGTTATGATAAATGTTTCCTTTAAACTACAGTCCTTCATTTTCTCCATGATTCTCTCATTCCAGTATGAACACAATATTATGTTCTTTATCATTTTGTTTGGTTTTGTGCCTGTGACATCTGGCTGAAGGATTCCCTTAGTTGTGGTTCTTAGGGATTTGAAATATTAATTGTTTCTTGTTAAGTCGTACACAGAGGGGATTCAACTCATTTAAGTTTTATTTGATTCAAGAAGGTTTGAATATAATGATAATGGAATCGTACCCTGTTCCATGTCCCGACATGCAGGTCCTTAGTCTCGAGCTTACACTATGCATCTTTCATTATACTGTTTGATTTCTGTATGATTAATTTTCTTTTGAAGTTTTTCCTCTTCCTTTTTTTCTTTAAGTTGGATTTATAAACTAATGATGGGCCCCTTTTGACTGTGAGGATACCTATTAGGTGGTATTTGGCCTCTCCATCCCTCTTGAGATTGTGGTTGACGTTTCATAGGGATGCAAGGAGGTAGAGAGACACTTACTATAGGCCCAAGCTAAGTAATCATTTTCCCTCTCTTACCTTACATTCTAGTTATGTTAATTTACCCTAGTAATTTGATTTATACTCAGCATACAGATTCTTATTATTAAGATGCTAATCAGAAATATTCTTGATCTTCGTATAGGGCTGGAGAGTATGAGATTCCTTGGAGCTTGGATCCCGCCATACGCAAAAGGTATTCAAGTTCCTCTCTTTCAGTACTCTCAGGGTTTACCACTCTAGGTTCCAGCCAACGAAAGTAATAGTTCTGACTTAGGATATCATTGTTATGGTAGTTCGTTATGTATTCATGTAACGACTGATTAGGAATACTCTTAATGGTTGTGAAGGTATTTCAATGTCATGAGGTTTAAACGCAATCCTCGCATCGATTTGAATACGTCTATGATTGCTGACCTAATTTCAATATAAAAGGTTTTCATATCGAGACACATGAATTTTATTTTCTCGTGCACTTGTAATGGACAGTATTTGTAACAGAACCAAAGTTGGTAACGATTTAATCCAGGAATGGGGTGATTTAGATCTTCTGTTCTTTGTCTTTAAGAAGTGGAATTAGAAATACTGTTGTGAAAGAATTACATTCTGGTCATGCATTTTATGGTATCAGATTGCTCATTTCTTTAGGTAGTCATTGATTGTTTGAAAATGAAATATATTTGTTAAGTAGGTCTGAAACCTTGCACGGTCAGCTATATATACATACCTATGTCTTATGCATAATATATAGAAGCTTCCTATGTCATATATTCGTTCTACCCTTTATTCTCTTACACAAACTTCCATGCATAGATATTTGGTGTCATTTATATTAAACTATAGTATGATATACATATATGTACAAGTATAATATCTTTCTATTACATTTCATCGTTCTAAGTTTCAGTAAGATTGTGCAGTTTGACAACATTCAATTAGATTTTCACCCATAGTAATACTTCTATCTAGAATTAAATGAATGCATTCTATCAGTTATCAAACCATATAACATTCAGCCAGATAAAAAGAGTAGGTTGACATATCTGAACAATTTCCAAATAACAAATGGAACATCCATGTTGCTCTCAACCTTAGAAAAGAACAACCAAATCACTTGTCTCGTTCTCCCCCTAGCCTAACCATAAATCCATGAGGGCGAACTGAGAACTTCTCCTCAACAATAGTCCTTTAGTTTCAACAACTTATCCTTGCCTCTCACTCAGAAAGTAGTGTTCATAACAGCAAGAGACAATTCCTTTCCCTAGAATACTAGGCAGCATCCTACCTCCTCCCATATGCTATATTGTTATAACAATATTTGCCTCACCATTTCTATATTGCATAGAGGGCCTTTTTCCATTTCCCTATGCAGACTTGTTATCCCTTTTTGATGAATCTAGAGCCAAAAATATACATTTTTCCACATATATGCTCCCTATCAGCTATGCAATAAGAGTATACACTAGCTGCTCCACTACAACCCACGTACATCGAGATTTGTGCCAGAAAATACAAAAATGAGGTCGAGTTTCCATGTCACGGTAGAAGATATCTGATCCTTGGCCTTCCACATACTGGAAACGTTCTGACTCGGCCCTTCAGTTGCATTCTGAAGGCTATAAAAGAACAATTTCAAGCTATGGAAAATAAGGAGAAAGCATTCAACTTTGAGAGCAAAGTTACTCTGGAGAAATTACTTCATATTGAGTCTGCATCCTTTTGTCCCTCAAGTCTGAACATAGTGTTCAACCTCCAAGATCTTTCCCTATTGTTGAGAGAACCTCATTGACTCTCTCTTATGAGCTTGCCTTTGGTGGAGGATTGAAGTGGTGGAGGCCCAGTTGGAAGGAACTTGGTTTCTTGGTTTTGAACCATGCCGACACGAAAGTCTGTAATGTTGTCACTTCTGCTGATCAATTATTAATAGAAATACTCCTTTCTCGTCCTATTGGTATATTGAAAATATATGATTATTATCCATGGGCATGTTTGTAATGTTTATTGATGGATTATGTTATCTAATGTGCTAACCCCTTTATATTATCACTATATACTTTCTTTTCTCATTTGTTAAGAACTTATTACAGGTATAAATCTTTGGGTCGAAGTGCTCAATAGTCGAACATCATCAAACGTTGGATCGAGGTAGGCCTCTTTCTTATCTTGCACATTAGCTAATATAGCATATGTTGGAATTGAGTTGATTTATGCGGTCATAACTATATGTTTTGGTTTACCCTTGACCATAGAGACCTTTTCCCTCGTAACAAAAATGGCGACTCCATTGGGGATAGATCTTCCTTCTAAGGGTTGAAGTAATTTTTCTTCTTGCATTGCTCTTTTTCCTTTGTGTTTATTGTCGTAACACTACTTGATAGATTTTGTTCACTCTAGGTATAAGTTTTCAACCTTCTTGCCTTTGCCTAGGCTTGTTTTAAAGCATATATGCTCCCTTTTCCCAGACAATCACGTATACCACTTCCCCTTGCTTGTTTGCTGGGTTTAGTGATTGTTGGGTGAGTTTTGAGGATTCTTGAGCCTTCTTAGGCCTCTGTAGTGCCTGTTTTGTTTCTCTGGGTTGACGAGAAACCTGTTGGGAGTTGAATTTTTGGTCGTAGTCTTTCTCTTTGTTTTTCATCCTTGTTTTCCTTGAACCCTAGGTTGTTTTCTTGGCTGCTTGGTATTATGCTTGAGTTATTTCATTTATACACAGTAGAATTTATATATTAGGTTGCTTTATAGTCCATGAATTTTCTCTTTAATATATTGAAAATACAAAAAATAGGCATTTTGCATTGGTTAGCAGTTTTGTCTTTGAGCCTTTATCATTAGCTAAGTTTATTTAGCAAAAGATTGCATTTTACTTCTAAATTGCAGAGTTGAAATTGAAAATTGCACTGCTTTTATTATCATATCATTCATTGAAAAGTTAAATATAGACTTTGCATTATATTCATATTCATTTTCTTACAGAGTCATAACATCATGAGTTTCAATTCCATACCCTTTTGAGTAATCACAACCAATAAAATTTATGCTTTAAACTAAAATTGATAGTCACGATTTTATTTTTTAAGGTGCACAAACTAGTCTAGGATTTAGTGCCTTGGAATAGGATTTTGTGAGTAAACTTCTCCAAGGAAATTAAATCAACATATGTGTCTGAGACAGGGGGTTGAGAATTCCATTGTATAACTGGTATTATCAAGAGGCTCCACTCACACCAGAGTTAATCATAAGGTCGTGCGAAGTTAGTTGAAGGGATAACCCCTGGATACTCACCTAGCGTCATAGATATTTCGGTGGATTTATTCATATTTGGGGATATTGCTAGTACATATACCTCTGTGACAGGCGATGCTTTCAAGGTTTCCAGCTTTGCTACCCTGCCCATACAATGATCCAGACTTACAACTGCTTGCATTTGCATCGGTTATATAGTGTTTTATTAGTTGCTTGACTTAGCTATTTCATAGGTTACCTGTAGGGGTTATTCTTCTTCTACCCTGGGTCAGATAGGGATCGAACAACACACAACCTTTATGGAGGATTACCTCTCTGGGGGGATCTGACTGACTAGTTGTTAAGTCCACAAGGGCCCCTATAATTGATTATGATACCTCCAAACTTTAGTGGGGAGTCTCAAGTTCCTCTTGAATGAGACATAGCTTCTTTAGCGAGGGAGGCCACTCAGCCACTTTAGCCCTCTTGCATGCATATTGGTCGTTTGACTTTTTGGTATTCTCTTTGATTACTAGTTGGTATTAAGAGTTTATACTGAGTTCTCTTTTTTATGGATAGTGCGGTTACTTTGGCCCCCTCATTTACTGCTACCCCCCCCCCCCATGATGTTCATGGGGGAAAATCCATCCTTTTTTTATAATGGTATGCAACATTATGGTACTCAGTCAATGCCTTGGGTCTCTAATCATTTTTCTCATGGTATGTCTGATATGTCATCGCACTTTCCATCCTCTGTCTCACCTCCTTACGTGAATACAAGTTTTGGGTCTAGGGGCATGATGCCTCCTTATTATCCCTCTTTGTTTGATGGGAGTCATATCCTTCAAACGCCTCTTATGGTAGGAGGTTGGAATCTTTCTTCCTACGAATCCACTATGCAAGAAGTAAGTGCCCAATTAAGCAATCATTCTACTTGTTACACTCCATCCACTTATCCTTCTTCCGCTATGTTGGTTCCCACAAACACTTTTCCCATGGAGGACCTCCATCTTCCCTCTGGTGTTTCATCTAGGGGGGATTATTTTTATAGTATGGGAAACCCCCCTCACAAAGTTCCTTCATCTGGGGGGAACACATATCCTCACATGAGTAACCCTTATCATGTTGCTTTCTCTTTGCAAGTGGCTTCGATGCCCTTACAACCTATTATGAGTCAGTATGGAGGAGGATACTATCATGTTGAGCAAGGACAGGGTGTAAACCAGGATCCTTCCTGGCCTGTAATTTCTCATAACCAATATTTCCTTGGAACTTGGTCTCAAATGCCACAATTCACCACCACCACAAATCTAGTCACTATGTTTCATACTAGCGTTATATCACCAACCTCTGCTAGCCACGTAGGAGATTGATCAACAACCTCTGCGAGTCATGTTGAAGACCTACAACTAGTTGTTGCAAGTCATGTTGGGGGCACATGTCTAGTCACTACTAGTCACACTGCACATACATCACCGACGTATGCTAGTCATGTTGGGGATCCATCGACAACCTCTACTAGTCATGTTGGAGATTTTATACTAGCCCCTGAAAGTCATGCTAGGAGCATGTCACCAGCCACTGCAAGTCATGTTGGGGGCATTCATATGATTGATAAGCCTAGATGTCTCAAACGTAAGCCTAGATTCCTTTGCAATATTTGTGAAGGAAGTCACTTTACTCATTTGTGTCCTATTATTGTTGGGATACCAGAAACGTGGGGCTCACCCAAGGTCCCTTTGGGTTCTGAGGCATATATGGTTTCACAACACTCTGTTCCTTCTTTGGTTGATACAATAGTCACACTTATGTAATCTTTGGCTGAGACCCCTTTTCCTTTAGGGGTTGATGCATCCTTTGACCCTGTTGTCTCATATCCCATTCAACTTGTGGTCATGGTGATGCAATATTCGACCAACACCTCTCCTATGTTCAGAGATGATGCGTCTCTTGACCTTGTTGTCTCGCATATTGTTCAACCAACGGTCATGTCGATGCAATGTTTGACCGACAACAATCCTATTTTTTGGGGTGTTCCACCTCTTAACCTTGTTGTTTCACATCCTATTGAACCAATGGTTGAACAAGTGGTTGTATCGATGCAATATTCGATCAACCCCACTCTTCTCTCGGAGAGTGACAAATCTAATGAAATGGTTGTGCCAATGCAATTTTTGGTCGATCTCTCTCTTCTGGTTCTATACCTTCTATGTGATGTCCTTAGCATTTCTATTACTTCATATTCTGAACAAGAGAGAGTTTTACTCTTTCTGAGTTCTCTCCCTCCAAGTCTTGACGAGGTTCCTTTTGATTTTGATGGTCTTGCGGGGTATCCAATGCCTCTGCCTATGTCTTTTCCAGGAAAAGACATTATCCGATATAACACGGAGACGATAACCTCTGTTATCAATTTTCCCTCCTTGACTTGGAGAGCTTTGGTTCTTCCTGAGCTTGTGTCAGTTCTTCGTAAGATCCGATATTCAATAGAAGGTCTGCATGGGAGCCTTGGCCTCCCCCATGGCTTGCCGCCTAGAATCTTCCTAACGAGTCTTAATTAAGCTCTTTTCTGATTCGTCTAAAAAACCAAAAATATTTTCGAGTGATTAATCCCTTTTACACTCATTAAAATTGGATTTGAAAGGTCATGAGTCTTAGTTAAGCTCTTTTCCAACTCATTACCAAAAATAGAAAAGATTGTCGAGTGAACTTGTCTTTTTCATACTCGTAAATTGGATTTGAAAAGACGTCTATTTGGCACAAGTTTACCCCTTTTTCACACCAAGTAGACTAAAATACATAAAAAATGACATTTTTTGGCATTAAGTTGTGATTGCATCTCATGCTCTTGCTTGCAGTATTGAGCCTTTAGTCGGTTATCACTTTGTGTTATAAATCGTTGCCTAAGCAGTTTTTGCATCCTAAACTAAGCAGAGCCTTGTTTATATCCTTCGTAATTTGACACCCTATACCCTGGAGGGAACATCACCCCGAGTGTCCATATCCCGCATGCATTCCCCTGCATTGAGGATAGGTATGTTCCACTACTGGAACTATTTTTGCTTACTTGTTATGAAAAAACAAAAAAAAGACGGGCGGGAAGGGAGTACTATATTGTAATTGGCAGCAGTTGTGTCACCTTTGAAAATAGCACAAATTTATTGAGTCCTTGTGTCATCATAGTTTTGGGTTTAGCATGGCCTTAAGAAGTTGATCTCATTATAGATTTTTATCTACCGACTGGTTACTCTTCCAGTCCCTATAGAGAATGTTATTGATGCATCCTGCATCTAATAGTCACATCATTGAGTCTATGCTGTCAGAGTCCACCATATGTATCATTCTCTTGTTCAAAGGAAGTCTATCAACCTGCGTCGGCCACTCCTCAGAAATATTGGCTTTGCATGTCGACCATACCCTTAGTTTGTCTCAAAATCACATGATACTATCGTCTTATCATGCACCCTGGCCCTACTTTCATCATTGGTAGGTCACCTTGAACCCATCAATCGACACTTCATCATTGTTCGTTGACTAGGTGGTTTCCCTTATTTTTGACGGCAAGACATATATTCATACTTTGGGATTCGTGTAGTTTCTTGGTTTCCATTAGCCTTATTGGTGGTTTCCTCAGCTTTGTTAGTAGTTTTCATCATTGTATTCTATTCAGAGGGTCTTTTTTGTGTACCTCTTGCATTTGATACACACAAAATATGCACAGGGTCATTGGTTCGTGAACTTGTGCTTTATCCAATATCCACCAAATCATGAAGCTCCTGCTTTGTTCCTCATCCTGACTGATGAGAGATGCCTTAATGATATTCTTTTAGCGGGTCTCTTTCCATCGACTTCAACTCATTTATTCTGGATATGGGACCTAGAGTTTCATGATTTCCTTGAGGCTTGCAGTCATTAGTGGCAGGCTCTCTTGCCATTGACAGATGGGAATACATCAATGTCTCCTAATCAATGGATTTCTCAAGTGTTCGACACCAACTCCTTTATTCACACTTGTAGAAATGTACTCTGTGCCTTGATACCTACTTTCCTTATTGGTAGGTTGTCTCACGTTTGTTAACGGTATACCTCAATGACCGGTAATCAAACGATGTCTCATTATGCTCGACCTCAACTCCTTTTTTCACATGATGTAGACTTGCACCTTGGCGGATTGTGTAGAAGACTTGAAGACATCACTATGTGGCCATAACTTTCTTGAGTTGTTGCTTCCATTTCATTGAACTAACACCTATTTGACTTTAGTGATCATGGGAGATTAGTTTGTACTCCATGGTATACAGATATCTTCAGAATTATTTCAAGATTGGTTTTACTGGGCCTTGTTCCTGACTATGACAACTTTTGGCATACAACCGCATTCGTATTTTCCTATTCATGGCCATGAACACTTGTTTAGTATATTTTCCACATGGATTTGCATTGTATTCTTAGCAGCCATGTATGCAAAGTCAATACATAATGTAATAAGCAATTGAGTTCATCTAGTTGGTTCTCTACCACTCCACTTCTGGGTTATTTATAATGTATTTTGACCATCATAGATACTCCTCTAATCTCACACATTAGGGGGAATATGTTATGGTAATATTTGCCTCACCATTGATATCTTGCACAGAGGGCCTTTTTTCATTTCCCTATGTAGATTTGTCATCCCTTTTTGATGAATCCAAAGCCAAAAATATACATTTTTCCACATATATGCTCCCTATCATCTATGCAAGAAGCTTATATGCTGGCTTCTCCACTATAGCCCACGTACATCGAGATTTGTGACAAAAAATACAAAAATGAGGTCAGGTTTCCATGTCACGATAGAGGATGTTTGATCCTTGGCCTTGTGCATACTGGAAACGTTCCAACTCAGCCCTTCAGTTGCATTCTAAAGGCTATAAAAGCACAATTTCGAGCTATGGAAAAGAAGGAGAAGGCATTCAACTTTGAGAGAAAAGTTACTCTAGAGAAATTACTTCATATTGAGTCTACATCCCTTTGTCCCTCAAGTCTGAGCACAGTGTCCATCCCCTAAGATATTTCCCTATTGTTGAAAGAACCTCATTGACTCTCTCTTATGAGATTTCCTTTGGTGGAGGATTGAAGTGGTGGAGGCCCAGTTGGAAGGAATTTGGTTTCTTTGTTTCGAACCGTGCCGACACGGAAATCTATAATGTTGTCACTTCTGCTGATCAATTATTAATAGAAATACTCCTTTCCCATCCTATTGGTATATTGCAAATGTATGATTATTATCCATGGGCATGTTTGTAATGTTTATTGATGGATTATGCTATCTAATGTCCTAACCCCTTTATATCATCACTGTATACTTTCTCTGCTCGTTTGTTAATAACTTATTGCAGGTATAAAGCTTTGGGTCGAAGTGCTCAACGATGGAACATCATCAAACGTTGGATCAAGGTAGGCCTCTTTATTATATTTCACATTAGTTCATATATCATATGTTGCAATTGAGTTTCTTTCTACAGTCATACATGTTTGTTGTGGTTTACCCATGACCATAGAGATTTTTTCCCTCGTAACATATATATGCCAAAGAATATTGTGCCTAGGTCTTTTCCCCCCTTTGGGAATTTTTGCAACTTTCCAAATCCTTGATTTCCAAGGGCTACCAATGACCAAATTCCTAATTTTCCACTTGTAATAATTATCCCTGAGGTAGTTCCAGCATGTTCCCCACTCATGGAGTCATGGTCAACTGATTTTAACCTGGTTGTTCCATTTGTCCATCTGCAATAAATATAAAACATTTTGTTTCATACAAGTGTCATAGTCTAGTAGTTAGTTGGTTCAAATCATATATCTTCCCAACAGTCATAATCATTAATTACAACTAACTAAATTTGAAATTCAAAATTCCCATAAATGGAAAAAAAAATCCACTTTCGAATTTACCAAAAACGGAAATAATTTCCTAAGAAAATTTCAAACTTAAAAATAATTTATTTTTGGGGATGTTACATCCTTTCCCCCTTCAATAAAATAATGTCCTTAGTGTTTGTTCCTTTATTGGAACAAGGTTGGATGCAATTTATGCAAATCTCCCTCCAACTCACAAGTGGCCTCCTCAGGGATGAAGTGCTTCCATTTAACTTTTACCTGGGTGACGACTCTGTTCTGAAATGTTATTTCTCTCATGTATAGTATGCACAAAGGTTTCTCTTGGAACTCGCCTTTTGGTTCCACCTGCACCAAGTTCCAATTGATCATATGAGTAGGGTCATGAACATAATTCTTTAACAAAGAAACATGAAACACATTATAGATTTTTAGATTGGCAGGAAGTGCAAGTTGGTATACTACAGGTTCAATTCGAGCTAAGATATTGAAGGGGCCACAAAACCTGGGTGCCAACTTGGCACAGTTCCCTAGCCTTAATGAAATTTTTCGAGCTTTGAATTTTAAATAGACGTGGTCTCCCACTTGAAATTCCAGGTGTCTTCTTTTCTAGTCCACGTAACTTTTTTGCCTGTCCTGCACCTCTTTTAATTTTTGTTGTACTTGTTTTACTGTGCTCTCTATTTATTAGAGCATGTCTGGTCCTACCATGAGTCTGTCAACTAGGTTATCCCAGCTAATCAGAGTCGTACACTTTTTGTCATACAATACTTCGAAAGGGATCATATTAGCCGAAGTTTGGTATCCATTATTGTATGCAAATTCCACCAGGTGCAGGTAGTCTTCCCAATTGATTGGTTTTGTTCTTACATACGCGTGGAGCATATATTCTACAATTTGGTTTGTTTGTTCAGTCTGCCCATCCGTTTGTGGCTGATAACTCTTTTTGAAATTCAAGTTAGTTTTTAACCCTGCAAACAATTATTTTACATCTCTATCTGAAATCAACATTTTAGGAATACCATGCAGTCTAAAAATTTCTTTCATGAATATTTTAGCAATGTTAATGGCTTTAAAAGTATACTTTACAGGAATAAAGTGTGCAGATTTACTAACTTTATCCATTGCCACCATAATTGAATCATTCTCTTTTTGAGTTCTAGGAAAACCTGTAATAAAGTCCAGCGATATAGTCTCCCATTTCCATTTTGGCACAGGTAAGGGCTGCAATAGGCCGGCTGGATGGTGGTGTTCCTCTTTTACCTGCTGACAATATTGACACTTAGCTAAGTATTATGTTGTTTCGCCCTTCATATTAGGCCAATAGAATAACTTTCTTAGTGATGTTATCATTTTCTAGTATCCTCGATGACCAAAATATGGTTTCTTGTGCACTTCATCCAAAACTGTTAATTTTAACTCTACCAAATCTGGTATGTATATTCTGTTCTTAAATCGTAGTAGGCCATTTCTGTCAAAACTCAGATATGTTTTGTCTAAATTTTTTGTAGTGTTATGTAATTCTGCCACTGTTTTAGTGTAATTTTCGTCATTATTACCTGCAACCTTTATCTGGTGCTCAAGGTCGCTTTCTTCCCTGCTAATGTTTATTCCGAACAACCCATGAACTCTTTTGCTTAAGGCATCATCCACCTTGTTTTCCTTACCCTTGATATGTCTTACCTAAAAGTCAAATTCGCTCAAGAAGGCTAGCTATCTTGCTTGCCTTGCATTAAGGTCTGACTGACTAAAAAAAAATTTCACATCACTGTTATCCATCAATAATGGGAATTTTCTGCCCATTATGTAGTGTTGCCACATCTTTAACATGTGTATTATAGCTACCAACTCTAAGTCATGAGTGGCGTAGTTTCGTTCGTGTTCCTTTAGTTTTTGGGACTCATAACAAATAATGTTCCCTTCTTGAGTTAGGACACCACCCAGTCCTTCTTTACTCGCATCTACACAGACGGTGAAGTTTTTGTCCAAATATGATACCTTTAAAATGGGTGAGGTCATTAACAATTCCTTTAACTTATTGAAACTGTCTTGACATTTTTGTGACCAGTTGAACTTGGTTCCTTTCTTTTGTAACAATGTTATAGGGTATGCAATTTTGGAAAATTTCTCTATAAATCTGCGGTAATATCCGGTGATCCCCATGAATGAACGGATGTCCTCTACGTCCTTAGGAATCGACCATTCCATGATGGATCTTATTTTCTCGGGATCGACTGTAATGCCTTATGAAGATATTACATGTCCTAGGTATTGTATTTCCTCCTGATAAAAGTCACACTTATCAAATTTAGCATATAGTTTGTGCTTCCTTAAAGTTTGTAGAACTATCCTTAAGTGTTATTTGTGTTCTTCTTCTGTTTTAGAATATACTAGAATATCATTAATAAATACCAACACAAACTTGTCCAAGTACTGACTGAAAATACTATTCATTAAACACATAAATCTGGCTGGTGCATTAGTGAGTCCAAAAGGTATAACAACAAATTCATAATGTCCATATCTTGTTCAGAAAGTTGTTTTAATTATGTCCTCATATTTTATCCTAACCTGGTGATAACCAGATCCTAAATCCAATTTCGAGAAAATCTTTGCCTTGCCTACTTGATCAAACAAAGCATTTATCCTAGGTAAGTGGTACTGTTATTAATCATCATTTTGTTTAATTATCTGTAATCAATTCATAATCTCAATGTTTCGTCCTTCTTTTTCACAAAGAGGACTGGTGCTCCCCATGGTGAAACACTCGGTCTAATATATTATTTGTCCAATCATTCCTGTAATTGAATTTTTAGTTCTGTTAATTCCGGCAAACTCATTTGGTAAGGTGCTTTAGAGATAGGGGATGAACCAGGTAGTAGGTCAATAGAAAAGTCTATCTCCCTTCTTAGGTCGATAAGTGCACTTCTAATGGACAGTGTTTGTAATGGAACCAAAGTTGGTAACGATTTAATCCAAGCATAGGGTGATTCAGATCTTCTTTTCTTTGTCTTTAAGAAGTGGAATTAGAAATACTGTTGTGAAAGAAGTACTCTCTGGTCATGCATTTTATGGTATCGGACTGCTCATTTCTTTAGTTAGTCATTGATTGTTTCAAAATGAAATATATTTCTTAAGCGGTTCTGATACTTTGCACGGTCATCTATATATACATACCTATGTCTTATGCATAATATATAGAAGCTTCCTATGTCATATATTCATTCTACCCTTTATTCGCTTACACAAACTGCCATGCATAGATATTTGGTTTCATTTATATTAAACAATAGTACTATTTACATATATGTACAAGTATAGTCTCTTTCTATTACATTTCATTGTTCTAAGTTTCAGTAAGTTTGTACAGTCTGACAACATTCAATTAGATTTTCGCCCATAGTAATACTTCTATCTAGAATTAAACAAATACATTCTATCAGTTATTAAACCATATAACATTCAGCTGAAGAAAAAGAGTAGGTTGACATATCTGAACAGTTGTCTAATAAAAAATGGAACAACCACATTCCTCCCAACCTTAGAACAGAATAGCCAAATCACTTGTCTCGTTCTCCCCCTAGCCTAACCATGAATCCATGAGGGAGAGCTCAGAACTTCTCCCCAGCAATAGTCCTTCAGTTTCAACAACTTCTCATTGACTCACACTCAAAGAGAAGTGTTCATAATAGCAAGAGATAATTCAGTTCCCTAGCATAGTAGGCAACGTCCTGCCTCCTCCCATATGCTATATATGCCAAAGCATTTTGTGTCTAGGTCTTTTCCCCCCTTTGGGAATTTTCACATCTTTCCAAATCCCTAATTTCCAGGGGCTTCGAATGGCCAAATTCCTGATTTTCCACTTGTAATAATTAGCCATGAGGTAGTTCCAACATGTTCCCCACTCATGGAGTCATGGTCAATTGATTTTAACCTAGTTGTTCCATTTGTCCATCAACAATAAATATAAAATATTTTGTTTCATACAAGTGTCATTTTCAAGTAGTTAGTTGGGTCAAATCAAATCATTTCCCAACAGTCATAATCATTAATTACAATTAACTAAATTTGAAATTTGAAATTGCCATAAATGGAAAAAAAATTCCAATTTCGAATTTACCAAAAACCAAAATAATTTCCTAAAAAAATTTCAGACTTAAAAATAATTTATCTTGGGGGATGTTACACTCCCTCAAGATGGTCCACCTATTTCCTTTTTCTTGGAGGCCCAAAATTATTGGAGGCCCTTTTACTGACCTCTTCTTCCTAGTCATCATCCTTTGGGATATTCTTTGTCACTATGCTTCGTAGCATAACTTCATTTCTTTCCTGTTGTTCATGTTGTACCTTTTTTCAGTTTCTCATTGTCTACTTTGAAAACTTGTAGCTCCATAATTAGATTTCTCATAGTTTGCAAAACTTGGGTAGGTGAACTTTTGTCACTGTTCTGCCTCTAATCTTCAGGAGGCCTTTGCTCAGGATTCTCCTAAAGTCTGATCTCTTCTTCATCCTCAGCTACCATGATCACAACATCAATAAAGTGTTTTCTATTTGTAACAGTAATTGTTTTGTTAGTTTTACATAAACGAAAAATATGTGGTCAGTAAATAGTTGGCCCTGTTTAAGGTCCAAGTGTTCTAACCTTTGCTCTGATGCCATATGTAATGTTCCCCAAATTTTACAAATAAAAAAAAAAATTAGTTAGGGTCACCAGAATTTATCATTTGTCTAAAAGAGTGTAAATCTTCAAACAATCATAAACTTTATGACAGAAAGGTTCCACTACTTCCTTTTCATCCATAGCTTAATCTTACCGCTTCTTGACATGGGTGTAAGTTACATATATAGCTAGGTGTACATACCTATTATGACAATGTTAATTCTCCCTTCCACATGAGTGAAAGTGTAGTCTACTACCTAAGGAATATATCCACCTCGGTCTTTCATTATATTAAACAAAGTATTTATAAACTATAGGAATTCTATCCTATTCACACAAACCCATAATATAATTATGTTAACCTTAACAATCCTTTCATTTGGTTTTACAGCTATAAGTAATCTACACCCGTGCGCATAAGTATTAACTTAGGGTGGTTGTGACTAGCACAAGGGTAATTTCTACTATCAAACGACCACATGGTGACTAAATTGGTCCAAGTGTTTATGACACTATAGATAAGATCTATCGTATAACCAAAACAAAAATTGATGCGCATTCTAAACCCTAACTGGTCTATACTCGTACTTCACCATAACTAGGGAATTAAATAAGGTGGAGGGGGTAACGATGTCTAATTTTAATGACCATACCTAGGACATTTAAGAAATATCCTGTAGCGTACTCCTCAAGCTAGCACTCGGCCTTTGTGCCCACTGCACTCTTTCCACCTCGCATGGTTCACATGGCCTCAACACAGTTTCTATCCATCACCATTACTAGGTTCGTTGGAGGGTTTACTATTGTTTTTTTCATTCATTTATGTCCCTGTGTTTATGCAAAACCACTGTGAGACTACCTCTGTTAGTACCCGACTTGGGGTAATGGCCATCATTCATGAAACTTGAACTCGTAATGGTGAAAGGAATGTTTGGAGAACACCGGTTGGAAACCCCTTGCAAGGTAAGAATTCTTCAACATTGATTATTCGACTCTCTGTATTATTGATGTGTCTGGTTACTTCAGAGTTCCTGAACGTGGTATTCTTTTGAACTTTAGTGGTAGGTTTAAACTTTGTTTTTACAATCGATAGTGTATTCGACACTACTTAGGGTTCTAACATGGCTCTGCTAATACCTTTATCGATTATACTTTATTTTGGATTTATTTGCTCTTTTTCATATGTGGTTATGCCATCTGGTATTGATGTGTATGTTCTACCTATCTCATCCTGAGAATTTGTTTCTTTGGTATGACTCATTGTCTATTCTGTGGTTTGCCTACTTGCTTCGGGAAATTATTTTGGGTGTTAAATTCATTTTTTTTCCTTCAAGTTTATTAAGTGAACAACCGTGAAGACTATATGGGGTCTGTACCTCTATTAAACTTCTTGAATCCTTTTGATTCTATGCATACACCCCTTGATGTCTTCCATGACTCATTCTCATACCAGAACGTGACAATCATAACAAGGGCTTATTCATCGTATAACTCGACATTCTTTCATTTTTGAGAAGAAATGTTTCGGCACCTGACCTGTGTCTTTCTTAACTATGGTTCATGTCAAACTGTGGGAAACATTAGGGAAAATGATCCCTATATGATCATGTCCTTAGTTTGGATTGAGGATTCTTCCTGTGGTGTTTGTGTAATGTTTAACTTAATTTTTTTTTTCTTAACTCTATGCGTAACTTAACTGAAAAACCATCCTCATCCATAATCTGTAAATTTTAAGCGAAAAGTGGGTTAATGTCCCATAACTTCGTCTCTAGTTTTGAGTTGGGAAAAACGCCTCTAGTCTAAACGTTCTACACTATGCAATCTTGTCATTTGAAAACTTTGTATTTGCTTGTCACAATCTCAATTTAGGAAGGAAGGAAAACCTAAGTATTATGTATTGCTTTAAATTCCTTCCTAAGGATTTCTATATTGATTTAAAATTCCTTCATAACGATTTATGTATTGACTTAAATTCCTCCATAGTAGTTTCTGGGTGAATTCGTTCTTACGAGGACCATACTTTAGTGTACTCTCTGTGACTCAATTGGTTACTCTGTGTAGTAATTATATGTTGTATGATGTTGATTGTTCTACTTTGAATAATGTCTGATCTATTTTACAATTGTGAAATCATTTTAGTATACCTTTCCTTTCTATGTTGGTTATTGTATCTAATGATGGGACCCTATTTTACTGTGAGGGTACCCATTAGACCTTTCAATTTCACTCCTCCCCTTTCGATGTGTTGATGGATCACGACTATGACTAGGAGCATACCTATGATAACTTCAAGATAAGTACTAAAAAATCATCTTGTCTTTCTTGCAGGGATTACATGGTCACTGCGATGGATCAAAACCATGTCTTATTCAAGAAAGGTACTCGGGTTTCAAATTAAATGTTTTGGACTTGAAGGATACAAAAAAGGGATACCGGTGATGTTGGTTATCGCTCTGGGTGTTCTATTTATGACTGTTTGGATTCGAGTCTGTGGATATATAGATCTTCAAATTCTTTATTAATGGAATGTATATTTGACTTTCCCGCCATTCGAATACTGTGATTTATTTCAAGTAGTCTCTGTACTATGAATTTGTATGATTTAAAACAGACAGTCTCTTTGTGATTTACAAGATAATAGGTTAATTGTACATTGTTTAATTGCGTAGTCTTAACAATGAAATCTTTGTTCTAAAACTCTTGTGTCCAAGCATTGGAAATCTTATGTATGAATAAATTTGATGTAAAAAAAAATGGATTATGCAACATCGTGTACAACAACTATATATATATATATATATATATATATATATATATTCTTATATGGGTAATTTTCTAACTCTCGTTTGGCACATTCGTTGTTTGTACTTTCACTATTTAATTTAGTCATGTTTATATAACCTACAAAGATATGTCTACACACACACACACACATATTTATTATCAGATTTACTTTCCAAATTTCTTCTAGTATTTGCACAGTCTAAAGTTCACTTGCAGAACTGAATATCTTAGATGCATATGATTCACATATCTGGTAGGGATTTCTAGAATAAAAATGAAAAAACATGGTGTTTAACACAAATTTTTCTCCTAATATATTCCCATAACTAGATTCCATTTCCAGCCAAGATACATAGAAAGTTTATTCAACGCCTATAATTAAACTGTAAGGGTTTGTCCTATGATTCATCCCATTCCATCAGAATTTAATAAACATAACAATTCATCCAGATTTAAATAGATGCATTCTATCAACTAATAACTCGAATAACATTTGACCAGAGAAAGAGTAGATAGACATATTTGAATATTTGTCGAACAACAAATGGAACAACCAAGTTCCTCCCAACCATAGAAGAAAAAAACCAATCTATTTGTTCCATTCACCCCTTAGCCTGACCATGAATCCATTAGGGAAAACTTCTAGAACTCCTCCTTAGCAATAGTTCTTTAGTTTCAGAAAACAACTTATCATTGCCTCACACTTAGAAAGCAATGTTCATAACAAAAATAGATGATTATCCTTTCCCCACATACTAGGCAACGTCATGCCTCCTCCCATATGGTATATATGCCAAAAGCATTTGTGCCTAGGTCTTTCCCCTTTGGGAATTTTTGCAGCTTTCCAAATCCCTAATTTTCAGGGGCTGCCAATGGCCAAATTCTTGATTTTCCACTTGTAACATTCAGTGCTGAGGTAGTTCCAACATGTTCCCCACCATGGAGTCATGGTCAACTAATTTTCAACTTGGTTGTTCCATTTTCCCATCACCAATAAATATAAAATAATTTTTTTCTTATAAGTGTCATAGTCAAAGAGTTAGTTGGGTCAAATGAGATCTTTTTCCCAACAGTTATAATCATAATTTACAATTAATTAAATTCTAAATTCAGAATTGCCATAAATGGAAATAATTTTCCAATTTCGAATTTACCAAAAATGGAATTAAATTCTTAAGCAATTTCAAACTTAAAAATAATGTATTTTTGGGGATGTTACACGAACCCGTATCTTTTTTCATTGGATACATTATCAATAGTAGTAGGCATACATAACCCAATCATCAAATTATAGAATAGGAAGGGAACATCCTTGTAATTGCACATAAGGACCGTCTCATGCAGTATTCGAAATGGAAGATAACCAGTGCATTTCTTATTTATATATGTAGAAATGTGTTGCAATAAAGTCCATTTGAATCCCCAATCATCCTCAAAATATCATATTCTTCGTTTTGAATCGTCTTGACCAAACTGGAAATTTTCAACTTCCTCAATAGAGCAAACAAAGGTTGAACCATCATTGATGAGACATATCAGTTGGTTATTATATAATGTTAATGACATACATCATATGTCTGTGATGGGAACAAATGAAAAACCCCATTCATTTTTTCCAACATCAAACCAATAGATTGTGTATCCATAGCGAGGGTAATCTTCATAATCTTAGTCTAAATACAATCAAAACAATTTACTCTTATAGAGAACTACATCCTTAGGGGTTGTAGTGCCACCATAAGGAAGTTTTTTTCTTTGCCACACCCTATCAAAGTTGTTCTAAATGTAAAACTTCGATTTCATTCTTTTATAAACATGTTTCAAGAAAATCCAATCATATTTATTAGCACTGACTTTTTCCAGTAGCGAAAAGAAAACCGAGTCTCCAACCGATACACAACCAATATTTTTAAAGTCCATGGTAAATGGATTCATCACAAAATAATTGCTGCAATGGGAGCATTTTGTTGGCGAAGATATCAAAATCATTGATCCAACCGTACACTCAACTCTGTAACTGGAATCAATAAAAGGTACAATAAAATGAGAAATGTGACCATTTTGATTAAGGTAATATCCAAGGAAATATGTTTTCCTATCATGGAAGAGGGGGTCAAGAAAACCAAATTTGTTCATGGAAATTTGATTGCATTGTGACAATAAATTTTGACTTTGTAAAACATCCTTCCACTGTTTACAAACAGTTCTAAATTTAATCAACACTGATAAAGGAAGCCATATAAAGACCAATTGCAAAATATCAAATGGCAAAGAACTCTAGATGTTGGGATCCATAGTCATTTCAACACTGAAAAAAATACAAAATTAATTGGAGCATTTAATAACAAAGACTAAAACATAGAAACATAAACATAATCATAAATTATGACAACGATGAATGAAAAACATTTCTATAAAAAAAAATTGGACCATAGAAGCATTGAGATGAAGATGAGAAGGAAACAAAAAATGATTTGAACATTAAATTTTGTATTCTTTTGGAAAACCATTATTCATAGAGTGGTAGAAAACTTATATATACATGCATAATTATCCTTATGAAGTATAAAATAGAGAACCAATATGTGTACATTATATTTACTTGTTCTCTCTGTTTATAATCGTAAAATATAGTTCTCCTTTGTTTACAATCATAAAATATAGTTTCTAAAACTACAGTTTATGAAACTGGAAAATTAGAGTTTCTCATGCTCTATATATAGTTTTTGAAACTCGAAAAAAACAATTTGTAAGAATTTTTAAGTTATTGAAATCCACATATCCTTTTCATGGATAGTAAGAGCAATAATATATAGTTTACGATTAATAAAAAACACCCTACAGTATATCAAATATTGTTTTAAGATTTACTAAATTTAAAGTGATTGCACGGATTACCTATCATTATCTTTGGTGTTTCAACCAAGCATATATCAATGGTTTAAAAAAAACATAAATACAAAGGCATTTTCACAGGTCTTTGTTTTATCTAATAATCCTCACCTAATGAAGGGAAGTGATTTCAAACACATGGATAGTAGTGAGCAGTTAGTGATTACAAAAACAATCAATACTAACATCCTTCTTTTCAAATAACTTACTACCACCTTACAATCCTTTGTGATCACAACTCCATTCAATAGTGGAATCCTACATTTGGGCCCAGTTGAACAATGTAAGGAAATATACACACTAAGCTTAAGAACCTCTATAGTTGTAGACACACTCCTAGCCCCTTAATCCACGCAAGTTGGAGTAGAATTCGATGACACACAAGTGTAACATAACACAGTTTTTAATTGATTTAATAATGTCAATCAAGGTAATACCCTTCTTACCTTTCCTCCTACGGGTGTAATTTAAATGAAATGAAATCTTCTAGTTTATATTTCTAGTAATGTTGATCTTCCAGTGCATCAAATGTTTTTCATTTACAATTGAGAATCAATGATACAATTTTTTTGATGATGAAGTTAGAGATACAATTCATAGTATAAAGGGTCGACAGTTGTCCCACCCACTCCCAACCTAGAAATTGTTGCATTGGTAATGAAATCCCAAAAGAATTATTATTATTGAAGATAAACGAAGATACAAAATAATCCATATGAATGCTTTAAAAGACAAAAGGAGAAGAGTGTTGAATATTTGACGACCCTAAGAGTTGAGTACAACCTTGAATTCCAAATGATAATAACAAAAGACTACATATAAATCCATAACGATGTCTAAAAGTAAAATATATCAAAATGAGATATATCAATAAAATAAATTTTTAAATGAGATAAATTGTTGAATGTGATATATCAATAATATAAATAGTTCAATGAAAAAAAAAGTTCAAAATGTTGGAAAATGAAATATATCAAAATGAAGTAATGCATTTCCCAAGACATGTGAAATGTATTTATCAACAATAATAATAATAAGCATTGAGATACAGAATCTAGATAATAATAAAAGCATCGACGTATAATTTAAAACTGTAAATAAGTTAATAAGTCAATTTCTTAATACAATGTTTTATAATATGTAGCTCCCAACAGTTGGGAAAAATCGAGAGAACAGTAAAGCTTCTCTCTGACATTATGCTTGAACTTGATTGGGCCCATATCTTCCCTAGTCGCGGATACAAATAGAGGCTATCATAAGGCTCTTGATAATGTCGGTCATCTCAATATTCATCCTGCTAAAGAATACATCGGGAAACACGTTCAGAGTTACATGTTGCATGTATACAATGTTTTATAATATGTTCCAGGTTAAACTAAATCTTCCAATGCAGTTTGACTCATCACACAATACAATATATCATTCCCCATTACACAATACGCCCATTCTACCAACATTCACCACCATTCTACCATTAATGTTTAGAATTAAAGGTAATACGTTTCCCATTTAAAATATTGCAATTTGTTCGAAATAGTGGGAATAAAATAGTGGCAGTATGTTAGCATCCAACGATAGGGAAGATTGTATGTTCAGTTTGAAATTGAATTTGCAACACAAGTTATATGAAAATGCGATATCAGTAGGAGGAATTTCCTATTAAATTTGAATGCATTGAAAAAAAAAATATGGTGAAGAAAACACATATTAAGATATAAATAATTAATCGATTCGTACCTAAATGTTTGAATGGAATGGAATGTTTGAGGTCTTTGCAAGCAAGATTCTCCTCTCGTGATGTGCAATAGAATTCGCAGCAAGCAACAACTCCATCCTCCCTCTGTGTAATAGAAGTCACAGCAAGCAACAATTTTGTCCTCCCTGTGTAATAGCATGCCTATCAAAATGAAATTGTATGTTATTTAGTCCTATTAATGGCCTTACTAATGGTATGCCATATTATTTGTTCCCACTTCCATTCTTGTCAGGTCATGGAATTTCTACGCATAATTCATTTCTATCCACTCCATTTAACAGTTACCACACGTGTACAAACCCTAAATTTTTAAATGTAAAAACTTAAAAGTATTTAAGCTACTTGTTTCCACTCCTCTGATGCATGATGCGAGGTTCTGAAATGTAACCACAAGCCAGGTGTAGAAAACATAATAGTAAAAAGGTAGAATTAGTTTTCACAAACAATAATTGTCAATTTATTTGCAAATGTAAAAAGTTAAATGTTAAGTAATTATAGTTGTATTTGTATAATGGGTTAGTAATTTCTTAATCCTAAAATGTAAATGTGAAAAAGTAAACATTTTAATGAATGCATTTATAAATGTAAAGAAGCTATGAGCATTAAATCTAATGCATTGATTTTAGACGACAACTAAAAATATGCCAACATTTTTGATTGTTGACCATAAAATTGAAATATGTAATTAAAAGCTTGATTAAACCATCAACTCTTATAAAAAGACACATATCAGCATAATTATATATATTAATATATTATTTTTATCTTTATCTTTATCTAAAAGTAAAAATTTAAATTTTATAAATTAATTTAAAATTTAAATAGCTTGGTGAATTCCCTCTACACCCAACTACTAACTACTATGCTCTAATTAGTGTTTTGATTTATAACGTTTAAGTGGCCGTGAATTCTCTCTATACCCAACTACTATGCTCTAACTATTGCTTAAGATTTGAGTAAAATTTAGCTTTTTCCTAATGTTTTATAATAATTTATTTTATGTTTTATAATAATTAAATAAATAAAGCTAATTACTATTTATCTGTTTCTTAATGATTTGATTTTGTATTGTTTCTCTTTCTTAATGTTTTATTTTGTATGGTTTAAGATTTACCATGTGCACCCGCATGGGCATTGTTGATAATAGCAGCTGACATTTTTTATATTATAACGTATTATTAATATCGATTAACTTGATCGCATGTAAGATATATACATATTACAAATACTTGTAGGGAGACTTCCATGTATAAGTTTTAATCTTTGGTTATTAGTTTTTTCTTTTAATCTTTCGTTATTAGTTTTTTCAATGCATTTTTAATTGTGCGCTTACATTATATTGTATATAAACAATAATGCTATATAACATTTAGCTCAATATAAAAAAAAATGAATATTAATTAATGCAATGCAGGTGATGTTCAAGATCAAGAGCTAGAGTCGGAAGAACCACCAAAAGCATGCATAGTTGCAATTCACACCAGGTGATCATACCCCAACTATCCCATAACTTTGAAATTTCCATTAATGTAAAATGCACTTGGCAAAGAAATTCATGGTGCTATACTCTAACCATATCTTCAAAAAAAAATGTCATTTTTCATCTCTTCTACTTGAAATATAGCTCCTATGTTTGAAATCTACACCCATCAATG
Source organism: Picea engelmannii (assembly GCA_009831015.1). Lineage (NCBI taxonomy): Eukaryota > Viridiplantae > Streptophyta > Pinopsida > Pinales > Pinaceae > Picea > Picea engelmannii. The sequence continues at coordinate 68,069 of ML786880.1, read as the reverse complement.
TGCGAAGAGCTCTATCTCTAAACAAAAACAATAAGAAATTGATTTCCTCAATTTTTATATCTAGGACCCATAGCCTCCAATACAAACATTTTTCTATGACAATAAAAAAATTCCAAAATCCATGTACACCATCTATGTGCAAAGGGCTCCATCTCTAAACACAAACACTAAGAAATTGATTTCCTCAATTTATTGACAATTTTTATATCTAGTACCCATAGCCTCCAATACAGTGATTTTATGACAATAAGAAAAAGTCCAAAGTCCATAGTCCATAACTAAAACCATGGTATTCCCTCTAATGAAGCGATAATAATATTTTTTTAAAAGAAAGAAATCAAATATGTATTATGTTATACCTAAGTTATATGTGGGGTTTGGAGATGTAGAAGATTCCCTCTCCTAGATGTCAATTACAACTATATCTGATGTTAGGAAGGTCTTTGTAACAAATTTTTCATACTCCGACCATCACCTAACCACGTTCTTTCATGCACATAATTTAACAACATTTTGCAAAAAGAATATCCAATGTTTTTAGGCATACATATAGTTAATAACACACCAAAATATGACATGTAGCTATACCAAGTAAAATAAACATACCAAATGGAAAAGAAAGAAAAACGATGAGCATCAACAGGCATAAGCAACAAACACTTATGCTTAAGTGCATGCTAAGGTTAAAAATCATTGTTTATTTATGTTTTAGTGAATTATTTGCCTCTAAGCTTCAAAATAGTGCACTTTCGGAGCATTTGTTTAATATCAAAGACACAGATTATCAAAAGAGTAGGAATACAAAATGAACTTCATAACACTTTACAAGCTAACTACAACCTAGACATTCCTAACAAAGATATTTATGCACAGTAAGATGTTATCCAATCATATCCAACAAAAGAAAAATTGACTATTGAGATATAACGTGGCAATGAAGTCCTTTTCTACAAATTTGAAGGTGATGCCCGAGTACCCAAAGAACGGTGAAACCTGTGAACAAGCATGACAAAGAGAGAACAATTTAATATCATTGTTGGAAGATCGACTTGAGCACATCTTGAAGAAGATCTATGTTGTGGAAAAATGTTTCATCTTATTTGTCACAGCATGAAACACATGCTTGGAAATATCTTAGGAATTCATGACTACATAATTGATAATAACCAAAGCAACAAAGACCAAGAATTGAAGTAGAAATTACATTGTCTAAAAAATGGCATAATGGTAGGGCAAGTGGTGGGCTAGGTGGCCAAGAACCTTCGAAGGATAATAGATGTAGAGCTCAACTAAAAGGTGGGAGTATTGACCATCTGATAAAAGTTAGATGGAAAGGAAAAAATAGATTTAACATTGACCTTTTTCTAAAACAAAAAAAAAAATTATTAAGCTCAAATTTGGTGGGACCCTTCTGATCCATGTCCCAAACTGTCTACTACCCAAGTAGGGATATTTATAGTGGTTTGCTAATGAAAAATTTGAGATTAGTTGCAAAGAGAAACGATAAAGAAAACAACCATAGCTAGAGGATACATCCACAAAGAAAACTCATTTTGTGTACACATGTGTGTTATATGGATCATAGAGATGTTATGACTATCAAATTTCTTCATTTTCCTTGTTAGATACAAGTTTTCAGGTGCTTCTATTCGGCTAAATAATAAAGAAAATATAAATTATATTAAGTGTATTGTGTTTCACATCCATGGAGTACCAAATTGAGTAGTGTGGAAGTCCAATATGCCCTTATGACTTTGATTATAAGATGATGACAGTTGATCATAATCTAGAAAGAGTGTAATAGGCTTATCTCAGTCAGCGCATCCTCAAGATCTTCAGTGATAAACAATATATATAATACACACCTAATTTTTCCATGGTCGATAATATGGTTGTAGAGGTTTGAAAACTCAAAAAGAATACCATGCATGCCTTTCCATGCTAGTGAATTTGTTTTGTTTAGAAACATGTACAAAGATAGAAATTAGTATTTCTTAGAAAAATGAATGGTTTTTAAATTTCTTTTTCCATTAATCAATTTACATTGAAATTTATTTTCAATATTTTCCTTTTATAAATACATAATAAAATGTTAATCAATCATACTCAATAAAATAAAATATCAGGACAAAGATATAACTTGGCAACAATGTATTTTTTTACAAATTTGATGGTGATCCCCAAGTACCCGAAGAGCAATGAGACCTGTGAACAACCACAATAGAAAGGGGATTAATTGAAATTAAACATTGTTTGAGTTGACAACAAAAGCCAATTTCTAAACTGCTTATGCAATCTTGGTGTTTGTCATCATTGTTCTCTACCTAAGTTTGTAAAATGTAATTTTTTTGCAATTTTATATCTACATAACAATGTTGTTGGATTGATATCTTAGAGAGAATGCATACATGTAACATTCCACATCTCGTCTAAGGTCCATTACATGAAGAATACTCATAGAAAATAAAATTTATACTAACTGGTTAATTTCTTGTAGCTTCCAACTACAAATTACAACCAGAATTCGTTGTTATCCTATACCATTAGCTAGATGCATCTACAACATGCCTAAATCATACATGAATAAAGTAAATAGATTATTACAAAAACATATAAATAAAATTCATACACAAAGTTCATGCACGATAATTAAAATTCATAATGCAACCACAAAACAGATAAAACACTTATCTTTTCACCATAGTTGTGCAACGAGTTGCTTGGGACGGATGTTATACCCAACCATAGACATTTTGTTCCAAATTTCAATAGCAATTCACCCCCGATCTTAGATTATTAATCCAAAAAAGAGGGTGGTCTCTCATTGTCCTCTTACAACTTAGAAAACCCACAACTCACTAGTATTCTCCAACAACTATCTTGATTTCCCACCAACTCTCTTCCTCTCGACCTTCCCAACCCAAGGAATGTACCCCTTCACTAATATCTGTCCCTTAGGAATACCATTCATTTATCAAGGTCTCGTTGGAACAGGAACCAGAAATCTCTCAGCTGGTAAACTCAAGGGAACTCACTGCTAGGAAAAATACTAACAAACAACAAGTCAAACACTTGTTGTTACAATACAACTTTTTGGAGTTACTTCACACACACCTAGGATTTATTTTTCCTAAGTTTTTTCCTTGTTTGTTAGTCATAATTAATCATTATCCAGTCTCATATATTTTAGGGGAGAATATTCCACCTAGAGAATATTCTCTTCAGTTGACACTGTAGTTTGACTAGTTGAGTTGAGTTTAGATGTTGCATTAGTTTTGTCACCATGAAACATTGGGATCATCACCATGATAATGTGCACTTGACTTGGTTTCATAACCATATTGGTGCATTACCCTTGATTCCTTAATCTACTCCTCACTACACTATGTTTCAGTGAGTTAACTGAAGATTGATTGACTAGTTAACTCAACTAGGTGGCAGTTCACTCCCGTAACTGCCTGAGAGACTAGACTAGGTGGAAGTTTACTCCCGTAATTGTTGGTGTGTGTCCAGATCCCTCTAGACCACCATTATGGATAATTAGTTACTCATGTGTCCTATATCTATTATAAATTATTCACTCTTTGAGTGTGGAATACGGTTAATGGTAATTCTTCCATTCTTTCTCTCCTTCTTCTTCTTCTTTCTGAAATTATCTCTTCAAATGTGTGTATTATTTTTTATCTAGATCTATTCTATGTAGGTTCAACACATTTACATGGTATCAAAGACGATGAATTTATAAGAAAAATCTACACCAAATTATTTTTTGCGGGTACTCAAGATTGAAGAACACATAAAAGATGGAATATATATTTTACTCATCGATAATACTTCTCACGCCTCATAACTATTTGGAGTGGAAGCCAAAGATTATACTTATTATAATAAGGAGAGACTTATACCAAATAACCATGGAAATGGAAGTAGAGCCTGATTCCGCGGATGAGAAAAATGACTTTCTCAATAGACAAGATATGGCCATATGATTTATCTTATTGTCTATTTCTCCAGAAATTATCCACCAAGTATATGATGACTCACAAGAATCAAATCCAAATGAATTATGGACCATATTGGAGGTTCTATTTGTGAATAAATAATATTGTGAAGATTTCATGCAGGGGATTGGAAAGATAGAGCCAGAAGAGAAACCGTCAGAATATCAAGCCTCTTATTCTAAAGAGTCTTCTACAAAAGTATTTGCACAAATATGTACTCCATTAATTGAAGATGATGTATACTCCATTTCATATTTTTTTTTAAATTCATGTGGAAGATATATGGTATGCATCTTAGGAGTCACATGCAGACACGTTTACATGTGCAATCATGCATCTCAGGAGACAAAAAGGGTGACGTGCACATCAAACTCAATTTTGATATTTTGTAAGCCAAATTTGTAGAAAAAAATTGGATATTTGAATTCCTCTCAGGAAAATATCCAATTTCAAAAAACAAATCATCTGAAACAGAGTCTGGGAAGTGAATTTATGATCATTTTAAAATCAACAAAATTTCAATGTTTTTCCAAAAACGGTTGCACGGTTTTCAAAGTTTCATCCAAACATTATTTCGATATTCTTCATTACAAGAAGAGAAAGTGGATATCGGTGGACATATCAATGATGAATCTACTTCATCAGATCCATGCAGACATCTACATCTTCAACAAAATTTTCAATGAGCACAAACTTGGACAATTGTGAGGTCTTCTTGGAGTGAAGGACAAGGCTTCTTAGCAACTGCTTTTTGTTCCTTCTCATTTTATTCTTTTATGCATTGTAATTTGAGGGGGGGGTTTCACATGAGGTTTTCCCTCTTTACTCATTTATTTTAGTGTATCTTTTGTATTTGGGTACCTAACATGGCCTCATTGTCGGGACCCATTCTTTATTTTCACCATAGTGATGTTCAGGCGGGGTGTTGGAGTTACTTCACACACACCAAGGATTTCTTTTTCCTAAGGTTTTTCCTTTTTTATTAGTCATAATTAATAATTATCAATTCTCCTATATTTTAAGGGAGAAAATTCCACCTAAAGAATATTCTCTTCAGTTGACACTTCAGTTTGACTATTTAAGTTGAGTCTAGATGTTGCATTGGTTTTGTCACCATGAAACATTGGGATCATCACCATGATAATGCACACTTTCCTTGGTTTCATCACCATATTGGTGCATTACCCTTGATTCCTTGATCTACTCCTCACTACACTATGTTTCAGTCAGTTAACTGAAGACTGATTGACTAGTTAACTCAACTAGGTGGCAGTTCACTTCCATAACTACCTAAGAGACTAGACTAGGTGGCATTTTAATCCCGTAACTGCTGGTGTGTGTCCATATCACTCTAGACCACCATTATGGCTCATTAGTTACTCATGTGTCCTATATCTATTGTAAATTATTCACTCTTTGAGTGTGGAATACAGTTAAAATGAGAATTCTTCCATTCTTTCTCTCCTTCTTCTTATTTCTCAAATTCTCTCTGCAAATGTGTATATTATTGTTTAGCTAGATCTATTATGTGTATGTTCAACACATTTATAAACATCGGACTTCACTCCTCAGGCCTGAAAACCTTGCTCTTTAGTCTTCATCTCTGAATACACTTCCCTAAGCTAATTGTACTCATCCCCCATGCTTCCAATAACTATGGGATGCGGCTTCTTACACCCACCCTTTTACATGAATTTAATGATTAGCTTTGGGAACACTCAATGAGAAAATAGAGTTTACTACATAATGATAATAAAATTCAAGAATGTGGGTGGAATTAATAGACATGGGTATTTCCCCCTGGGACCCCTCTTAAACATTCTTCTAGACCCTCCCTCTCTTATGGATTAATTGATCACCCATATCTATCCATGTCCCCTTAGTAGCTGACGTCACATTGTATTAATTAAAATTCAGAAACAGATCTCACATATACATCACTTTGGTCATAACCATGTAGTTTCGTTATGCTATCATGTATCTTCTTTATGACCGTAGTGTTGAGTAAAATATATGAATTTATCTTACTCAAGCATTTTTTAATCCTTCTTGGTTAAGGCAAGATAGTCGGGAATATCACCCTATGTTTTATAGCCTCAAAAATTATTTCCCAATCCACAAGTATTAATTGCAAGGGCTTAGGCTGATTTTTTAAATGAAAATATTGTTGCAAAATATGAAATTTTTATATAATTTTCTGAACATAAACAGACTGCAGAAAGTAAAGTGGAGATCAAAAGAAAAAGTAACCAGGTCACAGATTAATATAAATGAGACAAAATATCAATCGCTTTATTTCATTCCAAGAAATCAAAAGTATCCTTCTCTTTACAGAAATCCCTATGAGGGCATGGACCAAGGTCAAACTTAGATATCCCCAATGAAAACCATACAAAAGGACTCTGACAAGAAGTAATAAAACTAAACTTTAAATCTGGATCAGCTTGCCACAGACTTTTTCCCACTTGACTCTGCACAATATCCTTTATCAGTTATGAAACTCAATCCATAAATAGACAAGTATACATAAACTATCAAAGATAGATCAACACCTCTAAAACAAGAATTCGAATGATATGATTCATCTTTGAACCTTGTTGTTTACAATAGGACCCTGCTGTCAAAAAAGAGAATTAAGCCTTTAATGAACTAAATAATGAATGAAAACTGAACTATCTCAATAAAACTGAAAAGAAAACCTTAGTATATTTTCTCCTTCTATTCTCCTTTTGTTCTTCCTTCTCATTTGGCTTTTATGCATTCCAAATCAATTGAAGTAGTTCAACTACCTCATTTAGTTAAGTTAATAAAACTTAACTAATTTTAGTTAGGGGGAGTAATAATAATAATAATAATAATCAAGGGTTTTATTAAATTATAACTAAGTAGGTGGGACCCCTTGTGACTCTCTTTTATTTATTAACAAAAATAAACACAGTTAGACAACCAATTAAACACATGCCTCCTTGTCACTCCCATAAATTATTTCCAAAATTTGAAATTTAATTATCAGAATTATTTCAAATTATATCCAAAATATCCAAACAAATAGTTTTTTGTCCAAAACTTTCTGCAATTCATTGTCCTCAACAAATCAACCATAAACACATAAATCCATGGATGATTTTAAGGATGGAAATTTATTTTATAATCTAGAAACCTTGGCGAATCTTACTAATCCTTTATATGCCAACATAAATGTTTGGCGATATTTTTGTAAAAATATTCAAATTTTTAAGGATTTTATATAGTTTTTATAAAATTTGGCGATTTTTAAGGTAAAATAATTTTATCCTATAGAATTTGGGCGAAACATTTTTAAAATAGCGAATCTTGTTTTTGGAAAAACCGTGGAAAATTAGCCCATGAGCGAAATTTAGCCTCTAAAATCATCTATGCATAAATCAAAATCAATATTTTCCACTTTGAGAGGAAATCCTTCTTTTGTCACTATTGTCCCCTTTGGACTTCCCAGAATTAGCCTTAATTTGGGTTGAACCTTGAGGCTTAATCTCACTAATAACATGGGAGAAATCGTTTCTCAGGTGCATCTGGGAGGAAACTGATTTGGATGAGTCACTAGAAGGAGATGAGGGAGAAGAAACATCTTTACCTTTGTCTTGTACATGGGGAGCTTCAGTTTTAAGTCATTTTCTAGCATGAGATGACTGATCAGGTGAGTGTGTAGGGGAAATCTGAGAATTTGGGTTTACAAGTGGAGGAGGAGTAGGAAATGACAAGTTGTGCCAGCCACGATGGTGGGACACTGTCGAATGAACAATCTTCTATCATCCATAATTTCCGAGGACTTATGGTTGAATAGATACATGAGAAGGCACAGGGACAGCAGAAACATTTTGGGGATGGAAAGGAAGCCTCTCTGGTCTAGGCTGAATTATCCCTTTCCCAATCCAATTGAAGAACCCATCTTGAAAATGTTGGTTCAACTCCTAAGGATCAACATCAAAATGAATTGAGAATCTAGGCCTTCTAGGCCCTCTGTTCCAGTTACCTCTTCCCCTATTATTTCTTCCATCACTGCCTCTGCTGAAGAAGCTCATCATGTATGTAGCAATTTAGTAGAAACTAGCCCTTAACAGACCATACATGCCATTATCTTTATATGAAACAAAGTTTGGCTCAAAAATTAAAATAAGACCCATGCAATTCAATCCATAATAATAATTTAATAATTTTTAAATGACCAAGGGGTGAAATACGGTTCATGGGATATCTGGAGGGATTGTTATGAGTGAAAAAGTGATATCATGACATGGAGTAAGAACACGAGTACTCCTAAACAATTCATTAAATAATCAATTTTTCATTCAATACCAAAACATATCAGCGACCACCTATTCCTGTGTCATATCTTTATCACTCTCATACAGAGTTTTAATTTTATTTTATAGAACATGGCATGAAAAAAAATGAAATTGGGATCGTGAGGGGGTTATAATGAGTGAAAAAGTGAGAATATGGGAGCGAATAATACGGATATTGTTCATAAAACTAAATTAAATCAAACAACAACCATAACTCTGTTCCAATTATAATCCAAAAATCATCCACTTTAAAACAAACAAAAAAATTAATTGTTCCATATTTACAGACATAATGCTTACTGTCTTCAATAAAAAAAACAATTCAATTTCCCAGAATCCTTCAATTATATCAATATGTGCATCCTATGCAATAACTAAGCAAATATCATTTCCAATTCCACAGTAACATCATAACCATTCGAGCCACAGTCCTTCATGCTCCAATGCTACCCTTTTCCTTTTCTTTTAAAACAAAATATGCACAATGATTCCAATTATACATATCCAATGTTCAATTCTTGAAATCAAATAATAATAGACCTAGTGTTAACTACCAACAATCGACTTCCAATACTGACTGACACAGTCCACTTTCATCCAAACAATAATCAAGCCCGATTTAATCACACACAGGTCAACAACAATATAAAAGACACCAATCTTGATTCGACAATAGCATTTAACCAAAAACATGTAGCTCTGAGCCTAAGATCCGTGTACATTAAACATGTATAGACTTCCCTTTTAAAATAAATGCCTAATAAAAGACAAATCCATATAATGTGCAAGGAGAAAAAAAACATGTCACACACAGATGCCTTTTAAACTTAAATGGAATCATGATCGTGCTAGGTTTCAACACAACAATGGATGGAAAAACCATAATCGACGAAATGGAAAGTTCTCAAGGCTGTAGATAACCCATATCCTTTCTTTTCAAACCATTTTATCACAAAGATGAAATACATAGACTCAATCAAGAGATGGTCTTTGAAGTCAGAGAGCCCGTGCTCTTCTAAAAATCACCACAGTCATTTAACCCAACATCTTGACAAAACCAAAAGGTGTCTGAGGAGAAATAAAAACAAATCGGGTTCAGTAGGATCAAGTCATGTTCAGTAAAAATAGAACCAATTCATGCTTAATAGACTAGAGCCAAGTCATTTTCTTTAAAACCTTTATTGTAGAGAAGTGACGAGAGTTTGGCTCATCCAAGGGAGAGCCTTCAAAATACAAAGAGACTGTAACATGTTTTCCTCTTAACAAAATTTATCATAGAGAAGAAACCACAGGTAATCAAGATGAGTCTTGGGAGAACAAAGATCTCATGCTCTTTCTTTAAAAACACCACAATTGTTTAACTCATAATCCAAAAAATTAACAGTGAGGGTAATAAATACATCAGTCAGCCACCTCCAATGGATAACGAGAGGGGTGATTTCTTATAACCACCATGGAATAAATGCCTGAGCACAACACGTGGCTACTCGAAACATATACAAGATTCCATTCAAGGTTTTGGGTAGTACAAAGATTTGACTATGGATGCTTTAGGAAATAGTGACAGTGAACCAAAAGCCAAAACAAACAATATCTCAGGGCTCGGTCAAACAAGAAAGAACAGTGCCACTATCGATAGTTGCATTGCAACCTGGAGGAATGAATCATAACCATGACCAAGACGAAAAAGGGGTGACAACAACTAATACCCATACTGGTGGTAAAACCCCGTGCAAATAAAAAATAAAAGCTTGTTGCACCATTATCATATTTTCCACTGAGAACCAGAGTGAAAACCCAACCTGACCGACATTTTCTTTTAAACCAACAACCAATGCACATGCTTTACAAAAAAATAAAATCCATTTCTTTCCTTTAAAATGACAAAATTATAGAGTATTCTGAGAGAAAACCATAAACGCAACATTGATACACAATCGAAACTCAAGAAAAACACAAACCCCATGCAATCTTGATACAACAAATTTATTCATAATAGAGAGGGACCATCATGGATGGAAAGCAAAGGGTTCATACCTAGAAAAATTGCTTTGAGGGAATAATTGGAACGTCTTTTTCCTTACAAAACCAAAAATCACGGAGATTCCACAACCACCAAAGCCAAATGCAACTATGTTAGGGTGAGGAGCTCGAGGGTGGTTTGGAGTGAAGTGCATTAAATTCACTTCGCTTCCTCACCTGGCCCTATTCAATTTCAACATACGAGCCAACCCATTACCATAACATCAACCATAAATTCAATACAATGTCCATTTCATGAATTCAATGCCAAATCCATTGTATAGTGCACCACCCGAATCATATCAAAACCTTAACAAATACCATATGTTAAACATTACCATATATTCTTTACATAACATTCTTTAACCAAAGCACATAACATAGCATATAGGTCCATCACCTTTCATTCGTCAACATTATACATACCTTAAGGTTTATATATAATATCTTTTGCAATAACCTCAGGACTTATCCATAGTGTTTTTCTCTCTTTTTTTTTCTCAATCTTCCATATCATTTTATTATCCCTTTGCAAAACATCTTGTGTAAGATCATTAATCAATGCATAACATAACACATGTAAAACAAAGTAATCCTTATATCCATAGCACTGCCCTGTATTGTGAGTGACCACCAACATTGTTTAGCAATAATACATCAACCAACCATATTGTCATAACAAATGAAACCAAGATTGCATCATCAACTATATAATATTGTTAGGCATCATCATAACAGAAACAAACATATAAGCGTAACACATCCATCATAGTGCCTCTAGTCTACAAGGGGGTCCCACCTACTAGTTAATTATTATTATTATCATAAATCAATAATAGAGCTTAGAAATCATTTGTGGCCAGTATTCATCATTGCGATTTTAAGCTTCAACCTGTAGTACGTCCATTGAACCTTTACTAGTCCTATGGATTTGTTCTTGAGAACTTTGAATTTTTGGTCTAGGATGCATATTGTTTCTACTTAGAAATCCCCTTCGTGCTCTACCTAGATCACACTCCAATCAATTATGTGGTTAGGTTCAGGCACATATTTCTTTAATAATGACACATGGAATACATTATGCACTCTCATGGATGCAGGAAATGTTATCATGTATGCAACTGGCCCTATCTTTTCTAATATTTCAAAAGGTCCACAATATCTCATTGCCAGCTTTGGGAAACTTCCTAATCTTAATGAACTTGTTTTCTCCTTCACTTTTAAGAACACATTTTATCCCACTTTAAAATATCTAAACACTCTATTATTGTCTGGATAAAAAAAATTTCTAGCCTAGGAAGCCTTTAAATTCTTCTTGATTTTTTCCATCTTATATTCTATTTCCTTCAACAAATCTGGCCCAACAACTACTTTGTCTGATGAGTTATACCAACTTACTAGAGTGTTACACTTTCTTCCATACAATGCTCCAAACATACTCATTTTTAATGATAAATGATCCATTATTCTATTAGTTGAATATTTATTTTCCCATTTGACTCTAGGTGATACGGTGTACTGAGATTTAGATTTATCCCAAATCTTTTGAACAAACCTTTCCAAAAACTAGAAGTGAATTTTGGATCTCTATCTGAAACTATTTCATTAGTTACTCCATGTAGCCTGGAAAATTATTTTGTATATATTTATGCAATATTTGTTGTCTTGTGTGTTGTCTTCACTAGAATGAAATTTGTTGCCTTAGTTAATTTTTCCACCACCATCATGATGGAATCATGTTGCTTCACTGTTCTAGGAAACTTTGTATTAAAATCAATTGTAACAACTTCCCACTTCCATTATGGAATGGTAAATGGTTGCAACAACCCCACTGGATGTCTATTCTCTATATTCATTGATCCAGGTGGATATTGGTGGCCACCCACCTATTCCAACTGGCTTCTCTTGATAGTTTTTAGTTCAACATGTTTCTCTGTAATGATGACATTTCTTTGTAATTGTGGGTTCTGCACTTCTGGGGCTATCCTAAAGCCCTACACAACATCTAGTTGGATATTTGTGCCCGCCCACCTATTCCAACTGGCTTATTTTGGAAGTTTTCATGTCAGTACATCTTTATGTACTTCCAGGGTCATTTTTGGGCCCTAAATAGTGTTGTTTTTTTTGCTTGGCACAGTAAAATTCTACACAAAGTTAGAGTGTTGATGGCATAATGTGTAGTCCTTTAAAATACCTTTCCAATGGGATATCACATGCCTAAAATGAAGGTCGTATGCAAACTTTACAACCACTGGAAGTTGAGGTACCAACATACCCATCAATGCCCACATAACTTTTAGCGTTTCATCTCCTAGGGTTAGCTTTTTGGATGTATAGGGTTTTGGAATTCATGAGTAATGTTAGAAAGGCCTATGGAGCCTCATTGTAATCATTTTTCTCATACATATGCATGTATCAGCCACATCTCTTCTCATAGATATCTACCACCATTCGAGTAACTTGTTTTCCGTTCTGCAGTTTTACAGTTTTAGCCCATTTTATTTATTCAATAGAAGTTATTGTTCACTGGATATTTGTTGTTGTTGTTCGTATCTCTGTGTTATTTTAATCAGTATGTTATTCATTTTGTTCCTCTCATAAATCTGTATCAGTGGTATTTGAGCGGTCTTCTCTTCATTTATTTTTCTTCGTGCATGTCCCCAACAAGATCTGGGTACAAGAAGTTGGGACTCGAACCAGTCGAGCCTTTGCAAGAATGGTCACACCGAGCCCTAAAAAAACTCATGGGGGATGAGAAGAAATATGATGGAGCAGGAGATCATTTTAAATTGTTGCTCGAGGAATCCCTTGCATGACAAATGAATGAAATGATGGACAACTTTGGACAGATCCTTCGATGGCTACCCAAAGGAGACGCGTCTTCATCAAGCGGCCATGCAACCCCCTTCAATGTAAAAGTAAATTTTAATATTCCATTATTTGAAGGAATGATATATGTGGATGTTGTAGATAAATGGCTAAATATGCTCGAAGGGTATTTTTCGGTTCATAATTTTTCCAATAGGGAAAATATTACTTTTGCACTCCTCAAGTCCGTTCCCCATGTTAAGGACTAGTGGGATACTTACTCTGAGTAAAGATCCATAGATGAATCTATAATATTTGTAGTTGCCACCTCATGGAGTTCCTTCAAGGATTCCATTAAATAACAATACTACCTTGTTGGAAGCTATGAGGACCAGTACACAAGATGGACCACACTTCGTCAGGAAAGGGACCAGATAGTACCAGATTTCACCAATATTTCCCATACCCTGCACACCAAATTGGGTATCAAATACCCTAAACAACATTTGGTGCTTAAATACTATGAATTTCTGCATAGATACCTTCAAACATAAATGGATTTTTTAGGCATTGCATCATTAGGTGCAACTTATAGATATGTTGTCAAGATCGAGTAGAAATTTAAGAAGAAGAGGCGAGAGTTTGGATATACAAACTTCTTACAACCGAAGAAAGGAAAAGGTGGCCCCAACCCATAAAACAAGGGACATAGAAAATATGGACACTCTCAGGACAACCAGTCTAAGCCACAACCCAAGAAGGGTAATGAGAAGTCAAAGAAGGACACGAAAAAGTGGTGTGAATACGATAAAATCCCTTGGCACAACACTGAATAATGTTGCTCCAAGAAGTCACTGGTGGTTTAGTTGAAATCTTCCGAGTCAAACGTATATTCTAACTCTGAATCAAATCCATATTGAGGGAAGAAGATTATCAATGTCAAAACTAGCACCACTATCACTACCACCAAAGTCCAACCAAGCGAACCATAATAACTAGAGGAAGGCGAATACTTGTTTCACTCACAGATGTGGGTAAAGGGGGCTCTGTTTCACTTCATTATCGATAGTGGCCTTCAGAAGAACATGATCTCATCAGAGATCATCAAGCAATTGGACCTATTGATGACATCGCACCTGCATCCCTACACCATCGACCGGCTTCGCCAAGGAAGAGATCACCACGCCAGCCAACAATGTCATCTTCCCTATGACATCAAGCCCTTCAAAGGTGAGGAATTGTGTTATATTTCTCCCCTTGAAGTTTGTGATGTTCTTTTAGGACAACCATATTTGTGGAAGCGACATGTTGTGTATGAGTCTAGACCCCACATTTCCATAGGATTGATTTCATATTTATCTTCATTTCCACTAAACTTATTTATTTCCATTGATTCTTAATTGAAGTCTAACCCAAACCTTCAAATTACAACTTCAATATATTAATAATAATGATCTCAAATAGTTACAAACATTTTTATAATATAATATCATATGTTTTCTCTTTCCAATGGATTTTGAATCAACTCAATTGGACATTGCAATCAAAATTTATGATAGTTTTAAGTGAACATACCTTTGAAAAGTTGATTTGGACTCTATCCTTTTGGAAAACCTTCCTTTCAATGTAACCTTGAAATTTTTGCTCTTCTAAATCTAAAATTTTGGCATGTAGTTCTATGATATTTTTTCTCTACTATGCCATAGGTCTAATCAAAATTTTATGTGCCAAGTGAAAGTTATGCTAACTTTCCCAAAAATAGATGAGTTTTTTCTTTTTCTAGAGAGAAAACTTGTATAGAATGCCACACCTCCAATTTTTATAATATGATTATGAAATTTTTACCTGAAATAATATGACTTGTTATCTATCTAATGCAACTCGTGGCACTGAATTTTGAGCTTTACTAAATAATATGTGACCATTTTACCAAGAATACTTGTTTGGGACTAGTTATAGGACTAGTCTTATTCCCTAACTTCCACAGACTCTATCGTGGGAATTATAGAGAAAAAAATATGAAATTTTTTTCAAAAGTAATTTAGTATGTCTCCTAAGGATTTTGAAAATTTCACAGTGTAAAACATCACCAAAACAAAGTTATAACTAAATTCTCAAATGACTCATTTGAGATTGATTTCATGGATAGTAAAAATCCCTAACTTGCACAGGATGTATCTTCAAAAGTAAAATGTCCAAAACCTAAAACTTTGTCATCTTAGTATTCAAAAAATTTCATAGTCTGAAAAGATTCAAAAAAAATGTTATAGAAAAATTCCCAAAATGACTCATTTGAGATTGGTTTCAGAGCTAGTAAAAATCCCTAACTTGAATAGGATGTATATCCAAAAGTAAAATGACCCAAAAACTTATTTTTTTACCAATATAACTTTGTTATGTATTCTTAGTATTCTGAAATTTCAAGTCTGAAAATTCACAGAAAAAAGTTATAGTGAAAATGCCAAGATAACTCGCTTGAAGTAGACAAACCTTGGGATGGATGCTCTAACACCTAATGTTAAGAACTAGATGTTTAAAATATCAGAATAAACTATGTAAAGAACCGCCTCGTTAAGACAACCATTCTAGTGACAGGTGCAAAAAAATTTATTTATTTATTTCTTTAGGTGTGTGCGCGCGTGTAGAAGTAACAACACACCTAACTGTACGACGCCACTGGACAACCAACAAGACGCAACCATGTCAAGGCAAAGCTGAAGGCACACAACAAGTAACTGCAACAATATACGATCACAGACACAAGACGCACAGCACAAACAATAAGACATTCTGGGGACGCATCGTAAGAACATAGAGGGAAGAAATTATGGTGTTAGGGTTACTATTTCTGCACAGGAAAGCAAGGCGTTTAATATTATGTCTTCCCGAAGGAAGATTAGATAGGCTCCTGGCCGACTGCTCGAGAAGAAACTAGTAACCCAACCCAAAACAAGACGCAACAAGACGAACCCAACAAGGCAACCCCGACGAATCACAGTGACATCAAGCAATAAACGCCCCTAGATATAAGGTGCACAACTAGCAGCCGTAAGCAGGAAACGACACCAAGTGATGAGTACAGTATAGTCATAGATGGAAGAATCCAACGGTGGAGTTTACTATCTCTGCACAGAAAAGAAAGGCTTTTAGTCTTATGTCTTCTCGAAAGAAGATTAGACAGGCTCCTGGCCGACTGCTCAGGCATAAACTAGTATCCTCCGTCAAATGTGTCGCAAGAGTGGAACCCTTCCTTTAAAGGGCCCGAGACTCTTGATACGGCTCTGGATCCTTTACACAGAAAAATACACTCAGACAGATATGCTAAGGCCACAGAAGGTATCTATATCCCGCCCGACACATGCAGACCAATCGACAAATTTTTAAAACCCGACGCAACCATAGACGAAAGAGCAACCACGTCTTCTACAGAAGGCGCAAGACAAGGACTCGGACGACGACCATTTAAAATTAAAGACCAATCAATGTCTATGACTCATCCGTGATTGAATACTAGCCAAATTCTCCATAATATCTCAACATGCCTCCCAATTTATTACCATACTTTACAATGACCATACAAGGGTTAATATTGCGCTTTAAACGTCATCAATAACATTTCAACTTAAACAAATATTAACATTTCAACTGAACACGTATTATCATTGCAGCTAAACAAATATTAACATTGCGCTTAAACATCATCATTAACCTTTCACTTTAAACAATATTAGTATTGCAATTTGAACAAGTATTTACAAGGCAGTTAAAACAATATTAACATGCTTAAAGTCAAATATTAGAATGGGAATAATGTTTAAAGTCAAGTTTCAGGGTTAATATTTGATGGATAAGTATTTAAGGTTAAGTTTAAAGGTTTGAGGGTTCAAGCATTCAATGTATAAGGTTTTAGGGAGATCATTTAGATATTGAAGCCTATATTTTAGTTTAAAAGAATGATTAATTTAGATATACAATTTATAATCAACTTTAATAGTGTGACAAACCTTAAGGATTTTTGTTAAGAGATAAAATATAATATTAGGTTTTCTCCCCCTTTTTTTTTTTGAAGTCTCCATAAAGTATGAATATAATAAGATACAATAAAATTTGATTATAGTCATTTTTATTTGATTGTAAAAAGAAGATTAATGAAACAATGAGATTTGAGATTTGATTATAAAAAGGGATTACCATGGAATAGTAAAATTGTCTGATTATTCTAATCAACATAATTTTTGGAAAATTTGGTATAAAATCCATTAGGCTTGTATCATTTGTATCGTAACAATATATGCTTGAATTCTGCAGCCAATTAATAATCAATAAGGAATGGGCTCCCTCCTATGCAGGTTTTCATAGCCTGTATCACACTAGAATCGAATCCCTTATCTCATTTTTTTTTCTTCGAAGGGGTAGCAATTTACACAAAGGCCACCTATCATGAAATTATTGTGTCCATCGAAATCAATATTGAGCATATAATTTTGATTCATATCGTTTATTTTATCTTCGTTGCAATTACTTTTCAATGTTTTAAAAATTGTGAAACTAGAAATGTAAATAGAAGTTGAGCTAAACTAACGAGGAAACCTTGAAACATCGGCTGGAAACTAATGAGGAAACCTTGATATAAGGAAAAGGCAATATAAATAGCAATTTAAACGACAATAAATAAAAATGACCATACTGAAAATGCCACATATCAAATATAAACAGACCATAATTAAAGGTAACAATAATTTAAAGAAAATCGATGAACATAACTAACATCTTATTGCATATCGGCGGGATTAAAGCTTAACAGTTTAAATTCGCGTGCAGTAACAACGCATACCCAAAACTCCCATGAAATAAATGCCACAATAAATAATGAAAACGCAGAACCCAAAAGGATAACGCCTATGTGATTCGCCCAGGAAAGAGGAACGTTGACCCAGAATAAACGCAGACCATAACCATTTAAACGAGAGGTAAAGAAAGTCAGATTGCATTCAGACTGTAATGACATTCGCCTTCACCAGTAACACGCCCAACCCAAAAATAAACGAATGTGATGGGATTTGGATTGCGTTTAGATTGCAATTAGTTGTACTTGTCAATTAAAAAGCAGACCCCCAATAACTAAAATGAAATGTACAGTGCCTCAAAGTGGCGTTCAGATTTCATGAGGTTTTGCATCGTCATTAAAATCGCAGACCTTCAACAACTGATTTGAAATGTAAAGCGATTGATAGGCATTCAGATTGCATGAGGTTTGCATGGTCATTAAATTCGCAGACCTTCAATAACTAATTCGAAATGCAAGCGATTTGAAAAGCATCAAGATTGCATGAGGTTTGCATTGTCAATAAATTCGCAGACCTTCAATAACTAATTCGAAATGCAAGCGATTGAAATGCATCCAGATTGCATGAGGCTTGCATTGGTCAATAAATCCGCAGACCTTCAATAACTAATTCGAAATGTGAGCGATTTGAAATGCCTCCAGACTGCATGAGGTTTGCATTTGTCAATAACCACGCAGTCCACAGTGAGTAAAACGAAAGGTAATAAAACGCAGACCCCAATAGATGGAAGGAAGTGTAAAGAGGTTCAGATTGGCGTTCAGATCGCCCTTAGATTTCAGTTACTAAAAACTCCCAATATACAGTGGCGAAACGCCCAACAAAATGAAAAAATATGCAGTTCATGAAACTGTCAAAACGCAGACCAATAACGCCCCGAACGCATTGCCGGAGGATAACGAATTTGACAGAAAATAAATTGAAATGCTGGGTTAAATTGATTCGCCAGATGATAAACAATTTGCCAGAGGTAAAAATGAATTAATGGAGGTATTCCAGAGATAAACAATTCCCTCATTTTTTTTTTAGTAACCATTAATAAAGACGAACCACCAGAAACAAGTTAACACTAACCATTTCTAAACAATTTTGCCAGAATTAAAATCATACCTTTGCCACTCGCCCACTTAGGAAGACGTCCCGCGCTCCATGCCACGTCCTCTCTCCTTGCCGCTCCCGCTCGCCGACTACAGAAAGCTCACCGGTACCTCCCAGCCAAACGCTAGGGGTACTCTGCTTCCCCCTTAGCCCCCCGAGCCGCAAAGGGGCCACACAAGATCCAGAAATAAGACTAGCTTCTCAGCTCGCCTCCACGACTGAGCTACCACTCCAACACAACTGAGATAAACCCAACTCCTCACAAGCAATCCGTCAAGCCTCAATCCAGCAGTGTAACGTTACGCTAACCGTTCATCCCCTCTTCCTCCAATTTCCCCTTCTCTTATAGAAATTTCAGACCCAACTACTTTTCTAAATCATTATTAATTTAATTTTTTATGACAATCCTCTAAAATTCCCTACCGTCCAAGTGTCACTCATCCCTATGGTTCTCCCAAAATTAATTTCTTTTTAATAATTAAAAGACTCAATTCCCTCACTCCCCCAAAAATCGCTCCCTAAATTACTCCTAGGGTTCCTAGATCCCCTCTCATGCTTTTAATAACTTTCCTAAAATGAAGTTGCTGATTTTTAGTAACTCCTAAATGTTGATTCCCTTTCGCTTTTTACCCTATGTCTCCTACTTTCCATTATTAAGTTTCCTTTATTGCAAGTTTCCTCATTTCTATTTTTTATTCCTCTTTTTATTTTTTTTATTTTTTAAACCCAAAATGATTAATGCGCTTAATAGTATTTTCAATATATTTTTTTTTATTTTTTTTTTAAATCCTAAATTTTTATACTCCCACTCTTTAATAATTTAATTCTTCTTTATAATTTAAAAGCCATGGGTTTCACTTAATTTAACTCCCTCATTACTTTACCCCCTTTACTTTTAAGAAGACTTTAATTAACACCTAGGAGGGTTTTAGTTTATGCCCTAGGTTTATTTTTGTAGGATCTTTTCTTAGGGCTTGTCAAAATTTATCTTAGAGATGTTTTAATTTAGGTTTAGTTTGTACTAGGTGACAATTCATTAGGGGAGTCGTTTTAAGAATTTTAACAGGCGTTAAGGTATTAGGGTCATCTAGGTCGTCTCATCATCATCATCATCAATGCGACGTGCCCTTCAGGACGCACTACGTGCTCCAAGGGTGTCACTCGCCTCGTTTGCTTCTGTTGCGGGACGTGCCCTTCAGGATGCACCACGTGCTCCAAGGGTGCCACTCGCTGACTTGTATTTCTTGCGCGACGTGCCCTTCAGGATGCACCACGTGCTCCAAGGGTTCCACTCGCTGACTTGACAGATTGGTAGACTCTATAACCCCTGGAGTCAACACTCCGCCAGGTGAACTTGTGGGAGACTAAGGGATCCAAGGAATAAGTCCCCCGCCTTATTGTGTGCCCCTTAGAATCATCGTGAGCGACTGTCGCAGTCTGCCCTCACGGCATCGTGGATCCTCTCGAACTAGGTAATCGATAACCTACATTTCGAGCCACGGCGGGAGTGCTAGTAGGCTGTGGCAGGGCTGCTATCCACACCTCTCCCTCATCCTCTCTGGAAATCATGTGTGGCCCCTTTACTCCATATGTGAGTCTTGGTCGGAAAGCTATCGTCAACCTGCATCATCAACCATCATGTCAGATCATGTCAACAACATATCATAAAATCAATAGTATATCATCAAAACAAAACAATATCACCGTAAATAAAACAACCCAAATAGCCCACTCCCTGACTCAATCCGGAGTCCAAGGGAGTCCCACCGATGCCTCTACATCCTCAAGGTCCGAAAACCCTGCACACTCAAATAAACTGAGTCAATAGCACCTGTATACAACAATAGTAAAACATCCTGTCATAAATCATAACGCATCATCATCAAGGATAAGTGTTTTATCATCATAAAATTCCAGATCACTTGCGAGCAAGTGTCCTCAAAGAATAAGTTTGGTGAGTGCACCAGAGCGGGATGTTACAAACTAGGAGTACACACCATGTAAAACAATGTGAGGGTGGAGAACAACTCCAATATAGATAAGAGAGACGAGTTACATAATAACTCCTTAAATAATAGGATAATCTCATCCAAATACCCAAAGACATTCATAAATCACAATTAAAATCTCCTCAATAATGAATGCATGATCTCTATATATACTTATTCACACACTACAGGCCCCTTTACTATTAGGTTGATCCCATTACATATACATTTACACATTACATGTACATTTAGCCCAATATATACTCCCCTTTGTGGACATATCATATACATTCAACCCCATTTATGCCCCCTTGGTGTTATAGTCTAAAATGCCACCACTGTAAAWTTTTTATCATGGCCCATCCATATACACACCTGCAAATCACTTTTCTTGGATTTCCTTTCCAAAAATATAATTTTTCAAGGTGTACGTGCCTTGATCTATAGCCAACCCGCGTACATACGCTACCTGATACATAGGCAGCCCACATAAATAAGCTACCTCATACATAGACAACCCACGTACACTCATAAAAGTTGAAAAAAATTAAAAATTTTGTGCTCTCCCATGGGGTTTATGGGATATTTTGGGTTGCATAACCATTCTTACCTCCTGTATCCCTTCTCACAACCAAAAAACCATCTAATTTCCATATAAAAAGGGCCCTAGGGGGGGTCATTTGGAATAAATTTTGAAAAAACAAAGAAGCTCTGTCCAAATTTCTCCTTCTTTCTCTCTGAGTTTATGCATTCAGTTATGAGTATCCATACTCAACAATATGATTCTCTCGTCCTTTTTATGCAATCCATCAAACCCCTTAGTTTTGCATGCTGATTGTGAGGATTTGCTAGTGATTGTGGGATTAATCCACTTGGAGTCTTATTGGAGGAACCCAAGGGAAGTTCGTAGAGAAATATTGACATTAAATATTTTGGTTGTAATCTTCCTTATATTTTATCAATAAAATATAAATTTCCTTTCCCAATTCGTGTGTCTATGTTCTTGTGAATACTTTTGAATGTTTGTAGCTTATTTCATGAGAATTAGTACATGTTTATGTTAATAATGATTGCATATATGCTCTTGTAGATTGTTTTCTGAGTCGTTTCAGGTCAACATTGGGAGGAGACTAGCAATCCAAGAGAAAATAGCATACAAAGTGGATCTACTATGAATGAAAGGATACAAGGTGTCATTCTTCATCTTTTTCTTGTTTCCCTTGTTTAAAAGCAATCATTAGGGTTTATGAGATTGGGTACTTGGATAGGTCATTTTATGTCTTTTAAGGAGTCATCACTCTACCTAGCCATTAGACCCCGACTAGGGAGATTTCCCCCCAAAGTAGAATTGGTGAATTCATTGGGGAGTCTCCTCAGGGTCTGTTTAGGATATCTTCTCTCGGTTTGATTTATTGTTTTTTTTTTACTTTCTAAGTCTATCTGAGTCTTTGGTCACCTTCTAGGTGTTTACCAGGTTACTTGGTTTGGGTTCCAAGTCTGAATCTTTTCTTTTTTTGAATATTTTCAAACATGTACGCGACCTATTGGTTGCTCAGAACGTGTACATAAACATTCATACTTGACATATCCCACATACATACACAGGGTCTCGGAACACATCATCCGTGTTTGTATCATCTTGAAGTATTTTTATAAAAAAAACCCTCCCACTTTTCCAGGAAACTCTTGGTTTCTCACATCCTCCTGAGTATCAGGGACCTCTGTTAACTACTATTTGACAGGGTTTGAGTCTCAGTTTGTCTATAATATTGCAATATGCTCTCTTTTGTATGGTCTTCTTTATCTCTCTATTTTTCTCAAAGTTTGAAGGTTTGTTTACAAGCTTTAGGCTCTCCTCTGGATTCTTTTGAATCCCTGCCCTCTGGAAGTGTTCTAGGACTTGAAATAGTCTTTTGTTTGTTTTTCGTCTCTCTTTGTATGTTGTGAAAAGGAAAAGAAAAGTTTCTTTATTTTTCTCCTTAATTTTTCATTTCAAAAGACAAAAATAAATAAAAAATTGTAATTAAGTTTAAGCTTTTTCTTCCCTTCCCTTTCTTTCATTTCCCCCCCCCCAAAAAAAAAAAGAAGCTTCTTAGATGCATTTTCATGTTACATTGCATTGTTTACATATTATATTTGAAAAATAAAAATATATTAATACATGTTTTTTTCTTCTCATCTTGAAAAGAATTTAAAAGGAAAAGAATATTTGTTTGTTTTCTTCCTTTACTTTTCTCGCATTGAGGACAAATTTGCATTGTGCATTTTTTGCATCGAAAACAGAAACGTTTTCATTTCAAGTTTTTGAAGGATTGTTCATGCATTTTGCTTGAAACTCTTTTTCATTTGTAGAATTAGTTTAAAATCTTCTTTTCCATTGTTCTAATTAGTTTCTTTTTTACAAGAGTCTCAAACAACATGAATTGCACTTCAATTCCTTGAGTAATAAAATCCCCTAAAATGAACACACTAATCTAAAATACATTAGTAACCATTTTTCTAGGGTTCACCAATAGCTTAGGCTAGGGCCTTGGATTAGATGTAGAGACATAAACTCTCCAAGGCCAACCAAAACTTAACTTAGGTGTTTGTGCTAGGGTGTGAAAAATCCACCTTGTAATTACTTAATCTGGGAAGCTCCTCTAACACAAGATTCAAACATGAGGCCACATGGACGGTGATGTTGGAGATATCCACTCTTGATATCGACAAAGTTTTTGGGAGAGTCTATATTGGGGGTGAATCTTGTAGCGTTATTGGCCCAACTTATGTTAGACCTCTGAAACACTTGGATCTGTCTAGGGTACTCTAAGAGTGATTTTGGCCCTGTTACGTTTCAGGCCTTAGGAGGCGCTTCAGGCTTCATTAACCTGCCCATACACTTGCTCGAATGTCAATTGTACCCATAGATTGTTTATTACAATTTGGTGGCCTAGTTTCCATTATATAGTTTGACACACAAGTGACTAAGAGGGGTGTATTGCGGTACCTGAGGAAAACTCTGTACTCTATGGGAGACACCCGAAGGGACCGTGTATTGGAGGTCTAGGTAACTGCTTCTTCTGGCCAGTCATTTTCCTTTGTGAATACTTTGGACACTTGGGACTTCATCTTCCTAGATCAGAAGCATTCAAAAGGGTAGTTTTTTTGGCTTGTATCTTTTTAGGATTTTCTTTTTAGTGGTGTGCTCTGTGGACCCTAGTTTTCCATAGTGAGTTAGTCAGTCATTGCTTTGGCTCAATGACCTAAGGTGGTATACTTCCCACTCTACCGGTTTGGAGGAATTTTTGGTCTTCCACTTAGAAATGTGGAGGTGCTTTCTGATAGGTGTATATTTTTATACCACTGATTTACAAGAGTTAGTGTGTGAGACTTCTATAGACATGAACAATTCTGCAAGGGAAGAACCTGTGCATAATACCTTCATGTAAAAAATTCTTGATGATACCAACCAAGGAACCCCTTCGCAAGGGGACTCTTTTTCTTTTCCTTTCTTTGGAAACATTGGTGTCCCTTTAATGGACACTTTGAAAATTCATGGGTTGAATGTGGGGCTACTGGTTTAGTTGGGTACCATTCCAAATGTCCTCAATTATCTCGAGTCTTCTCAGTTAAGAACTTTATGTCATGGGAATCATGTTGATGTTCCTTCATCATCAAATTCATCTCTTCCTGATTCTGCATTCTCTAGTGAAAGTGTAGCTACTAGTAACCAAAAGTCTAAATGAAATAGAAAGAGGAAGAATAGGAAGAGTAAATCTTCAACCTTTTCCAATCATGTTGGGAAAAAAAGTCATGTCACTGGTATTCATACTGACAATAGGTATGTAGCCTCTATGAGTCATGTTATCGACCAATCACCAACCTATGCAAGTCATGTTGGATATGTGCAACCAACCACTGCAATTCATGATGGGGGCACAAGTCTCGTCAATGCGATTCATATGAGTGATATGTCAACAACCTCTGATAGTCATGTTGGGGACAAGCAACCATCCAGTGCTAGTCATGTTTGGGGAATTGATTATGTTGAGAAACCTACATGGATAGGATGTAAGCCTAAGTTCCCTTGTAATCTTGTAAGGGAGATCATCTTACTCATTTATTCCATGGAATTCCATAGGTACGAATATTGTGGTCCCTGTCTACAAGCTCTTTTGATTCTGAGTCTTCTTTGGTTTCCCAACAATCTATTCAGTATTTGGTTGATGAAGTGATCATGCTAATGCAATCTTAGGCCGATCCCACTCCTCTTTTGGGGGGTGATAAGCCTTCAGACCAAGTTGTCTCACAGTCTACTCATCCTTTGGTTGATGAAGTAGTTATGTCGCTGAAATTTTTGATCGATCCCACTCCTCTTTTGGGGGGTGATGCACTTTCATACCATGTTCTCTTGCAGTCTATTCATCCCATGGTTGAGAAAGTGGTTGCGCCGATGCAATCCTCGATTGATCCCACTCTTCTCTTGGATAGTTTCAAGCATACCAAAGTGGTCACGCCGATGCAACATTTGGCTAATCCCACTCTTGTTATGGGGAGTGATGTGTCTACCAACTATGTTTTTATCATTTCCAGTTCAATACCTTCATAACAAGGGTGCATTATGCTCACTTCGATCACACCCCTTCCAAGTCCTAGGACAATTTCCTTTGATTGGAATGGTCTTGTTGAGCCTTTCCTTCCTTCTTCTACACCCTTTAAAATAAGGGTTGAAGTTAATGACCAAAAAATATTTACCGATATAATGTGGATGAAGGATCCTCCACAAGTATTTTATCCTCCTTGGCTTGGAAATATTTGGGTTTTCCTGAGCTTGTGTATGCTTCGCACGAGCTGTTGTATTTTGATAGATGTCCTAGTGAATATTTGGGGATTCTTCCTCAATTTCCTATCTCGTTAGGTGGGAATATTGTTCTTGTCGATGTTACAGTGGTGCAAGGCCCATTAGATTTCAACATGCTTCTCAAGCGTGATTATGTATATGCTATGAACATTGTGGTGTCTATGCTCTTCCGGGTGATGCATTTCCCTCACAATGGAAGAACTGTCACTATCAACCAACTGGCATCTAATAATCACCATCCTAATTTGGCGTTAGTTCAGGATGCCCCTTTATATGTTCCTAATGTTCGTGTAGACTCTACCCCGCCACGGGTAAATTATGTGGCATCTATCCTTGATGTTGAATTGCTTCTGAGTAGGAACCTGTGCAATCATGTTTTCCTTCTTGAGACATGGCATCAACAATTGATCATTTTTTTATCCAATGGGAGCATGGGAGCCCTTGCTTCCTCCTCTTGGTCTGAGTGATCTTGAGTTTCCTTTCGAGTTTGATCTCACTGTTTGTAGATGCTCAATCCCTTGTGCTTGTGATTCTTCATTGATAGACTTTGTCAGTCTCGGTTACAACCTCCATCATCATATGGAATATGATCATTTTGATTCACCCTTTGGGATTGTCGACCCTCCTTGTTTGGGTGATTTCTAGGATATTGAATTGCCTTTAGATGAGGATATACTTGAAGCCATGAATATGGATTGTACACATTGGAATACTTTGACCATGGTTTACATTTTATTCCCTTTTGGGAGACTTTCCAGGTTTACTATTGAAGAGACTCTTGGTCAGAGCCTAGCAACAGGCTCTACCTGAACTAGTACCTTTCATGAGTTGTAAGATTGTGTAGTTCCTTGTACCATATTGTACAGTCTAGGTTTGTTGTTTTCATGTTTTGTATTCAATAGCACCTCCTATTTTCCAGAGTTTCTATCTATATTGGATTTATGAACTCTTAGATGAGTGTATTGGCCATATATGAAGGATCTTGGAGACATTTTTCTTTGACATTTGTTTATCATATCGCTTTGTTCTGACAGGTATTGACCTCAAAATATATAGGTTATATTTTTCCCTACTTTCATTTTTGTTTTATCTGTTTCATGTTTCTTTTGGCCTTACAATCGACCCCACTGAATTGCGACACTAACCTTACTTACTGATAAGTGTGTCATACTTTATGTGGCAGAGCCTTCCTTCCATGGGCATCCTATTTAGATCCTTTTTTTCCATTTGGTTTCCATGTCGATGTACTTCATAGGCATGTGAGCCCTATTTAATCTTGCCTTGACTTTCTGTTCAAGCCTCATCCTTCTTCTTCATCATTTTTTTGGCCTATACCGATGGGACTCCCCTAGAGCATTGCTTGTCTTCTTTCAATATCACTTAAACTATGAAACCAACATCTAGCGAGAGATTATTTATCCTTTTCGGTTAGATTACATACAAAAAGGAGCCCCATTGGAGTCTTCTTTAAGATATTTTTAGACTCCTTAAAATTGAAAATATTTTCAAGCGATATTGTTTCCCTTCACACTCGCAAAAATAAAACATGAAGGCAAATATGTCTGGAGATAGTTTACCCCCTTTTCGGTCTAGATCGCTAATTTTTTAAAACGGTATACCCTAGGAGCTATGATTCGCTAGGAGAGTATTCTCAGGTATACGCTTATCCCTTTTTCGGGCCCGAGGGACTAAATTTACGAAAAAGGGCCATTCTCCCTGGTTTTGGTTTATCTCTTTTTCGGGCCTTGAAATTATTTACGAAAAAGGAAACCCCTCGAGTCTTCTTCAATCCCTTTTCAGACTCCCTAAACAAGAAAATCTCACCGAGTGACCTTGTTTCTTTCACACTCACTAATTGGTCTAGAAAGAACATCTATTTGGTATAAGTTTACCCCTTTTTCCGGCCAATAGATTAATTAGGAAAAAGGTACACCTCGGGAGACACATCTCGCCAAGAGATTATTCTCAAGTATTGTTTTATTTTTTTCGGGCTTGGGGGACTAAATGTACAAAAAAGACCACTTTGGAGTCTTCTTTTAATGGTTTTTTAGAATCTCTCAACATGAAAAACCACTAAGCTTACCTTCCATGGGATCGTAAAACTTTACATTGAAGAAATCTCCTCATTCTTTATGTTAATCAGTAATCGCATTCCATGTCTCACTCTTACGTCTTTGGCCTAATGTTGGCTCCATCTTGTTGTTGATGTACCTTTAGATTATTCCTTAGGTGCAAGCCTTACAACATTTTTTCCATTGCAATCTAACACCCTGACCCATGAAGAAATTTTCTCGAGTGTCTTTATCCTACACATGTATTCCTGCACTAAGCATCGGTATGTTCCATGGGCTAGGAACTAGTTTTTCCCATGAGACACATTCCTCCTTTGTAACGTAACATTCTTTTATTCTTTTTCAAGCTCGTTAAATATATGAAAAAGACAAAAAAAAATCAAATATTCCAAAAAAGAGGGGAAATGGATGCATTATCTTTATTATTGGCAACAATCTTGTCACCCTTGGACAAAGCACATCCTTGCGTTTGTCACTCAATTTTGGGATTTAGCATGAACTTAGGAACTTGTTCTCGTTACATAGAGTTGTTTCCTCCTCTATTTGGTTACTCTTCCAAACATATGAAGAGTTTTTGGTGCCTCCTATGTCACCGACTTATGTCAGTAACATGTTGGCCAAGTCACTTTATATGTCGTGATTTTGTCCAAGGAATTGTTTACATCTTGAGTCACCCATTCCGTAGTCAGACTCTTGGCCTTCGCAGGTTTCCCATCCTAAGAGTCCTAGCAAGTCCACATTCAGAATCAATGAAGTTTCATTTCTAATGTTGGATATCCTCCACTATTTTCGCAACGACTTGTTGAAGACCTCGGGGTAGTGAGTCTTACATTATTATTATACTCCTACCTGAGTTTTGAAGATATTGAAGTTATTGATCAAGTTATTAATCTATCATCTCTAGCTATAGAAATTAATACTTCCTAAAGATCAACCTATATATGTTATTGTACTCTTATATCTTCCAATGATTTTGAGATGTAGCTTCAATGTCTATTGTTCGTGTCTACGATCCTTGTTGACATAGATCTATTGTATATATTTTATGTTGCCTTGAGTAATATAAATATATGACATGGATATGCGGTGTACTTGATTGGCATCCATGCTTAGTTTTTCCTGAGCATGGGTATGTCTGCCTCAGAGAGATTGATTTTATTACAAATGACATGCTCACGAACACTCGTTTGGGTTCAATTTACTTAGTGATTTCTTGGAGATTTTGTAATGTATTTCGGCAATCAGTTTCTCTTCTAACCTCACACATTGTGGGGCATCTGTTATGGTCCAAAATGCCACCAATGTGCATTTTTTTATCATGGCCCATCCATATATACACTTGCAAATCACTTTTGTTGGAGTTCATTGTAAAAAATATCATTTTTCAAGGTGTATGTTCCCTAATCTATAGTCATCCCATGCACATACGATACCTTATACATAGGCAACCCACATACATATGCTACCTGATACATAGACAACCCGCGTACACTCACAAAAGTTGCAAAAAATTAAAAAAAATTGTTCTCTCGCAGGCTTTGCGGGTTGTTTTGGGTTTTACAACCATTCTTACCTCATGTATCCCTTCTCACAACTGAATAACCATCTAATTTTCATATAAAAAGGGCCCTAGGGGTGTCATTTGGAATAAATTTTGAAGAAACAAAGAAGCTCTACCCAAATTTCTCCTTCTTTGTCTCTGAGTTTATGCATTCATCTATGAGTATCCATCCTCAACAATCTCCTTCTCTCATCCTTTTTATGCAATCCATCAAACCCCTTAGTTTTGCATGTTGATTGTGAGGATTTTCTAGTGTATGTGGGATTAATGCACTTGGAGTCTTATTGGAGGAACCCAGGCGAGGTTCGTAGAGCAGTGTCGACATTAAAGATTATATTTGTAGTCTTCTTTATATTTTATCAATAAAAGAGAGCTTTCCTTTCCCAATTTGTGTGTCTATGTTCTTGTGAATAGTTTTGAATGTTTATAGCTTATTTCATGGGAATTAATACATGTTTATGTTAATAATGATTGCATGTATGTTATTGTAGATTTTTTTATGAGTTTTTTCAGGTCATCTTTGGGAGGAGACCTACAATCCAAGAGAAAATAACAAACAAAGGGGATTTGCTACGAACGAAAGGATACAAGGTGTCATTCTTCATCTTTTTCATGTTTCCCTTGTTTAAAAGAAATCATTATGTTTTGTTAGATTGGGTAAGAATAGGTTAGTTTTTGTATTTTAAGGAGTTGTTTCTCTTCCTATCTAGTAGTCCCTGACTAGGGGGGATTTTTTCCCAAAACACTTGGGTAATAAAAGAGGGTGCATGTTTTGGTTCAAGGTATTATTCATGGGACATAAGCCTTACAAGATTTATTCAGGGCCCAAGACCCTTATTTTCCTATCTAAACCATGTTGAAGGGACTAATACCAATCCCTAGTGGAAAAAACCTTCTAATGCCACCCAAATCCCACTTGAAGGCCATCAATTTCTCTCTACAAAGACAATGTGGTGGCTCAAGGCATCTTTAGGGATTAAAAATGTCCTAGAGAAGTACATGTGTGTTTTGAAAATGCTTATGCATTTTAGAGATATTATTACATGGTTCTTTTGTGGCATTTTTGAGACACCTAAGGCTATACAAACATAACATGTTTTTGTTTTTAGATATTGTAGAAGCATGTTCAAAAACTACTAGAATAAGTTTGTAAGAAACTAGTTACATATTTTTAGGCCATCAACTTTGTATGTGTTCTTTATACTAGTGCATCCATCAAAAGTTCATATTTTCTTCCACCGCCTTAATTTTATAATTATGTATAATAAAAATTAAACCACTTAATACAACTTAATAGAGTCTAATAGTGAATTATATTCATTGTATATTTTATTTATGTTCACCAAATATTTAGTTATTCAAATATTTAGCGATTCCCTTCATTGGAATTGGCTTATGCTCAACAATTTTTTATTTTATTTTTTAAATCCTTATAAAGATTTGTGGATATCAATAATATTCAATTGAAATATTTATTCTTTAGTTATTCAACTATTTAACTATTCCCTTCATTAGAATTAACTTATGACCAACAATGTTTCTTTTTTTTTAAATCCTTATAAAGATTTGTGGATATCAATAATAGTCAATTGAAATATTTATTATTTATTCATATTCTACAATATGATACAATAAAAGAGACCACATATGATATTTAGATATGATATATGGTATCATGCAAAGAATTAATAAAATTACTATCACAATTTTGAAAAGAGACCACATATGATATTTAGATATGATATATGGTATCATGCAAATAATTAATAAAATTACTATCACAATTTTGATATTGATTTTATAAATATATAACTACCATACAAAGAATTAATAAAATTATTTTCACAATTTGATATATTAATGTTTTAAATATATAACTATTTTTTTTTTTACAAACTAGAATATTTATTTATTTATTCTTATTTTATGATACAATAAAAAAGACCACATATGATATATATAGATATCATATATGGTATCATGAGAAAAATTAATAAAATAACTTTCACAATTTTGATATTAATTTTCTAAATATATAACTACCATACAAAGAATTAATAAAATTATTTTCACAATTTTGATATTGATGTTATTGGTTTTTTTTTACAAACTCAACAAATTATGCAATCAATTTCTCTTTTTATAAAAAAATATTTTCTCTTAAAAATAATAATATTTAATATAAATATTTATTAAAAATAATAATATTTAATATAAATATTTATTAAATTAATCTTACTGTGATCATGATCTTGCCACAAATTCTGTATTCCTTTCTTCTATATCAAATTTCCAGTCTCACTTATATACTTGTATTGAGTCAAAATCTAAAATCTATATGTGTACGATAATCTCTTAATTTCTTCAAACCTTAAAATAATTCCGTTGAATCCTTTCCTGTTATTATTACAAACGAATTCGTTTGTTAAATGCATTCTCAAATTGTTAAGTAATGGATGGTATGTCAATAATCCTGCTTGTCCATTGTAAATTTTCAAACATTGGGAACTTTTCTCCATTCATGCAAAAGTTTTATATGCTTGGTTGAAAATGCTCATTTTCCAAATGATTCTTTTGATTATGGTGCATATAACAAAAGTTTGAAATAAAAATACAGATTTCACATTTAAGTTAAAATACATAATTTACAAACATAAAATAAATAAAATTCCAGTTACTTACGAAGAAGACGTTACACATCAAACAGATGCATACTTATATCCCAATGGATATACATAATTTACACACGTTAGACATCAAACAGATGCATACTTATATCCCAATGGATATACATAATTTACTAACATAAAATAAAATTCCAGTTACTTACCAAGGAGACATTAGACATCAGAGAGATGCGTATTTATATCCCAATGGATAAGTAAAAATCAAGCTGACAGGAAACTAGCAAACTTATCGCTCCAGATTAAGCATTAGGATTGCATTAAAGAGAGGTCAATTAAAATTTATGATAGTTGAAATTACACAAATTATATAATATTCTTATTAAGTTCAAATCAATATACAATATACAAATATATAGTTGGAGTTAGATCCAACTAAATCTAAATTTAGACAGAGAAGTTGAAAGAATATCTGAACAATCTCCAACTAATTCTAACAAACCCAAATCAAATATTAATCATGACAATTAGTCATTATTCTTCAATACTCCTTCTTAATGGAGAAATGCGAGTTTTTGTTTTTAGAATATAGAAACGACATACAATTTATATCTGTCATCTTTGACTGGTCTTCATTAACAACTCTACCCACTCTGCAATCACTCTGTTTTGCTCTTTTCTTTTCCACACTTTCGAGCTACCTTTTGATCCATTTAAAGTATAACAGCAGACTATCATTGACTTATTTGCAGTATTTTGACAGTTATATAGGACAGTGATCTAATTACTGGATATTTTCAGCAGTAAATAATACAACTAACCTTCTTAAACACACATACAATAATATATACAAAGATAACCTGCAACTGATGATCTTAAAGCACTCGAGGTACAACAAGTCCCACCAACATCTGAAGAAAGTAGACATAATCAAATCCGTGATATATTCTCTTAACACCGAAAACATTGAAAACCACCAGTTTGAATTATGTTACTTTGTACATTGATTTGTTCTACACTGTAAGATTTTACAAACAAAATCAATCTTACAAACAAAATATATCATACAAAAACTTAACATAACACTAATGACCCCATACTCAGCTATTGTAAATAACAGCCAAACAAATTTTTCAGCATCATAACTCTATCCTTCAAAGCCTTCCAGCACAAAGAGTGACATTAAAAATTGTCTAATACCAAATTAAAATTTATGAAAACTGACATTACACAAATTATACAGAAAATAATATTCTTATTAAATTTAAATTAATATACAATATACAAATATCTAGTGGGAGTTAGATCCAACTATTTTTAAATCTAGACAAAGAAGTTGAAAAAATATTTGAAAAATCTCCAACTATTTTAACAAACCAAATATATAACATATTCTCTAAACCAAATACATAATATGTTCTGCAAACCAAATACTAATCGTGACATTTCACCATTATTCTCCAACAAGGTGAATAATATCTTAATTTCTAACACTACAGAGATTTGACATGAGAATAATATCTTAATTTCTAACACTACAGAGATTTGACAGGAGATTGAGGCAATGAGGAGAGGATTAGATGGATGTACTGTTGGGGATACCGCGACCTGTAAGGCCACCAGACTTGGATACAATAACGTGTAAGGAACAAGAGCAGGTCCAAGCCTATTCTTCAGATTGGGATTATTGTTTCTGGCTGTTACATTCTTCTCCACTTGGACTAACCTCGATGAAAATCGGTGAAACGCTTCAGCTATTCCATTGCCATCGGCCCATTCTGGCGTGGATCCATCTATTTGTCCAATGTATACCTCATTTTTCGCATGCTTTGACAAGATCTCCAAAACGGCCATGACAAGGGTTGCCTGAAACGGAGTAGATACTGTTTGAAGGAAATATTCGTCTACATCTCTCACCATCTCAGTGTATTCTTCAGTACCTTTATCTG
>ML786879.1:445120-466032 GCA_009831015.1 Picea engelmannii | reverse complement strand
CCCACCTATAAACATGCATGCAATGAACAAATATGGAAATATATGTGATTATGTACTCCATAAATTCCCATTAGGAATAATGATAGAGAAAGTTATGTGATTCTACACTCCATAACTTCCCATTAGGAATAATGATAGAGCAATCTTTTAAGGTATAGTTGTCCTACAATATTTGGTTAAAAACATTGAAATATAAATTTGCACTTTTTAGTTTTTTATCCCTATCATAGATTAATCAATTTATGATTAATATAAAGATATGCCAATTAACTATTTGATAGATATGTGGTTAAAGTGAAGATATGCTAGTAAACTAAACTCTCAACTCAATAGTCGATGCAGCTTATCACTTACTATGAGTACAATGAAAAACATAAATGCAAGAGGGAATACAAGCCTATCTCCATCCATGGGATACTTGTGATGAAAACCATGAACACGATAATGTATTGTATTACCCCTGCAAATCAAGTGATGAATATTCATGGTGATTAAACTTTAGACGATGTACCTGGCATGTATATGCATGGAAATTTAAAATTTGGGTCATTTTGCAGTACTTCACACATAGTAATCTATCAATAAATTATTTCTTTTCTTAAAACCTCTTGCTCCTTCCCATAGCTAGTTTTCATCGAAGTTGAATTTCTTGCATTTCATTTTCCTCTTGCATGGTTTAAAGAGTCGAGTCAAAATGCCATCAGTTTCACGACCACTCCTTTGAGTAACAACAACCTAAAATCAAGCTCTAATTAAAATTTATCTAGCAACTTTTTTAGGGCTGTTCAATCCCATCTTAGCTTAGCTGTAGAGCTTTGGAATAGGATTGTGAGAATAAATTCCCAAAACTGCTAAACAAACATAAAGCCTTGAGTTAGGGAGTGAAATCCAGTTCCTATATCACTGATTTTGGGAAGCCCTTCTAACACAATGGGTCAATCACGAGGTCGCATTGGGGCCCTTAGAGTAATCAACCCTGATTTATTGGTTTTGGTGTCGACTGTCGACTGTTCTCCCTATGCTTTGGTATAGTAGGTGGTACCATAGAGGCCATAGTCTTTTAGACTTCCTACACAAGGTGACAACACATGGAAGGTGGTGTTGTACCTGAGATCGATGTTGGCTAGACTCACTCAGAGTCCTTAGAGGGTTTCCCACTGCTCGGTGAGGTAACTTGCACCAGAGCGTTAGTTCGTTAAGAAGGTTGTCAACGTAACTTTCCCACCCGCTGAAACTAAGCCCCTTCATGCATCGATTCTGCGATGTTGGATTCCATCACCCACTAGCGCTTCTTTGTGAGAAGGTTTGTTTGCATGCTTGACTCCTAGATTAATTAGCGTGTGTTGTTTTTTCTCCTTACTTGGCCTTAGGATTGAGTTTGTATCTAATGGCATCAACGTCAGGTTAATTCCTCATTTGATCAATACAAAATATGGATACAATTAAAATAAAAGGTAATAAAGAGGTAACAAATAGCTCATACCTAAATTACGTCTTATAATTCTCAAACATTGTTCTTTACACTTAGGGAAACAAACACCAAATGGAATGGTTTACACAAGGTCAATGGAGAATATTATTGGAAAATTGAAAATATTATCATAAACCCACATCTCACATATTTGTACATGCACCATAGATTCACAATCTTTCATGAAGAGGTCCGGGAGAAATGCCTCTATGCAAAATTGTCCACATCAGAATTGTCCACTACTTCCAAGGGCATGGAACCCATGAGTGAGGGGTGCTCTAGTTGAAATCCTATCCTAGGAATCCATCAAAGTCGATGGTTCCTCAATTCGAGTCTCGATTTTCGTTTTATGCCCAGTTGCAAGTCGCATCCCAAACCATTTCGGAGACTTTTGGCAATTCCTCCTCGGGGCATAAAATCCTAACCGAGCAACATTTTTGAGCTCCATGAGATTCTGCATGCTTGTTTAAGCATGGACTAGGTGATTACATTGTCCATTTTCTCCCGATGCATGGTTTTGTAAATTGGACCCCTAAATCCAAATGTTGCATTGCTTCTTACTGAGCAAAGCACTAGTTATCAAAATCGATGAAAAAAACAACTTCCGAGGGATTGGAACCAAGAGTGAGGGGTGCTCTAGCTAAAATCCTATGCTAGGAATCCAACAGAGATGACGATTCCTCAATCCGAGACTCGGTTTTCGTTTTATGCCCAGTTGCAAGTCGCATCCCAAACCATTTTAGGGACTCTTGGCCAATTACCACTCAGGGCATAAAAGACTAATGGAGCAACATTTTTGAGTTCCGTGAGATGATGCAAGCTTGTTTAGGCATGGACTAGGTGACCAAATTATCCATCTGCTCCTGAGGCATGGTTTGATAAATTGGACCCTTAATCCAAATGTTGCATTGCTTCAAACTGAACAAAACACTAATTCTCGAAATCAATGATTAAAACAACTTCTGAGGCATGGCACCCGTGAGTGAGGGGTGATCTAGATGAAATCCTATCCCAGGAATACATCGGATTCGACAGTTCCTCAATCTGAGTCTTGATATTCATTATATGTCCAATTGAAAGTCGCATCCAAAACCATTTCGAGGACTCTTGACCAATTGCTCCTAAGGGCATAAAAAACTAATGGAGCAACATTTTTGAGTTTCGTGATATGCTGCAAGATTGTTTAGGCGTGGACTAGGTGAATATATTTTCCATCCTCCCCCGAGGTACGGTTTCGTAAATTGGATCCCTTAATCCAACAATGTTTTTTTGCTTCAAACTAAGCAAAACACTAGTTCTCAAAATCAATGAGTAAAGAAACTTTCAAGGCATGGCACTTAGGAGTGAGGGGTGCTCTAGCTGAAATCCAATCCCAGGAATCCATCGAAGTCGACGGTTCCTCAATCTGAGTCTCGGTTTTCGTTTTATGCCCAGTTGCAAGTCGCATCCCAAACCATTTCAGGGACTCTTGGAAATTCCTCCTCAGGGCATAAAACCCTAACATAGCAACATTTTTGAGCTCCATGAGATTTTGCATGCTTTTTTCGGCATGGACTAGGTGACCACATTGTCCATCCGCTCCCAAGGCATGGTTTTGTAAATTGGACCCCTAAATCCAAATGTTGCATTACTTCTTACTGAGCAAAGCACTAGTTATCGAAATCAATGAAAAAAACAAATTTTGAGGGGTTGGAACCGGGAATGAGGGGTACTCTAGATAAAATCCTATGCCAGGAATCCAACAGAGACGACGGTTCTTCAATCCAAGACTCAGTTTTCATTTTATGCCCAGTTGCAAGTCACATCCTAAACCATTTCAGGGACTCTTGGCCAATTCCCGCTCAGGGCATAAAAGACTAACAGAGCAACATTTTTGAGTTTCGTGAAATGATGCAAGCTTGTTTAGGCATGGACTAGGTGACCAAATTATCCATCTGCTCCCGAGGAATGGTTTTGTAAATGGACTCTTAATCCAAATGCTGCATTGCTTCAAACTGAGCAAAACCCTATTTCTCGAAATCAATGATTAAAGCAACTTCTAAGGCATGGCACCCGTGAGTGAGGGGTGACCTAGATGAAATCCTATCCTAGGAATCCATCGGAGTTGACGGTTCCTCAATATGAGTCTTGATATTCATCATATGCCCAGTTTCAAATAACATCCCAAACCATTACGGGGACTCTTAGCCAATTGCTCCTGAGGGCATAAAAACCTAATGGAGAAGCATTTTTGAGTTCTGTGAGATGTTGCAAGATTGTTTAGGTGTGGACTAGGTGACTATATTTTCCATCCGCTCCCAAGGCATGGTTTCGTAAATTGGACCCCTTAATCCAACAATGTTTTTTTGCTTCAAACTGAGCAAAACACTAGTTCTCTAAATCAATGATTAAAACAACTTCCGAGGCATGGCACCTGTGAGTGAGGAGTGCTCTAGATGAAATCCTATCTCAGGAATCCATCGGAGTCGACGGTTCCTCAATCCGTGTCTTGATATTTGTTATATTCCAAGTTGCAAGTCGCATCCCAAACCATTTTGGGGACTCTTGGCAATTCCTCCTCGAGGCATAAAACCCTAACGGAGCAACATTTTTGAGCTCCATGAGAAGCATGCACATACTTGTTTAAGCATGGACTAGGTGACCACATTGTCCATCCCCTCCCAAGTCATAGTTTCGTAAATTGGACCCCTAAATCCAAATGTTGCATTGCTTCTTACTAAACAAAGCACTAGTTATTGAAATCGATGAAAAAAATAACTTCCGAGGGGTTGGAATCGTGCGTGATGGGTGTTCTAGCTAATATCCTATGCCAGGAATCCAACAGATACGACGATTCCTCAATCTAGGACTTGGTTTTTGTTTTATGCCCAGTTGCAAGTCCCATCCCAAACCATTTTGGGGACTCTTGGCCAATTCCTGCTCACGGCATAAAACAGTAATGGAGCAACATTTTTGAGTTCCGTGAGATGATGCAACATTATTTAGGCATGGACCAGGTGACCAAATTATCCATCCACTCCCGAGGCATGGTTTCGTAAATTGGACCCTTAATCCAAATGCTGCATTGCTTCAAACTGAGTAAAACACTAGTTCTCAAAATCAATGATTAAAGAAAATTGTGAGGCATGGCACCCATGAGTGAGGGGTCATCTAGATGAAATCCTATCCCAGGAATACATCGGATATGATGGTTCCTCAATCTGAGTCTCGATACTAATTATATGTGCAGTTGCAAGTCACATCCCAAACCATTTCGGGGACTCTTGGCCAATTGCTCCTGAGGGCATAAAACCCTAACGGAGCAACATTTTTGAGTTTCATGAGATGATGCAAGATTTTTTAGGTGTGGAATAGGTGACTATATTTTCCATCCTCTCCCGAGGCACGATTTCGTAAATTGGACCCCTAATCCAACAATGTTTTTTTGCTTCAAACTGAGCAAAACACTAGTTCTCGAAATCAATGAGTAAAGCAACTTTCGAGGTATGGAACTTGGGAGTGAGGAGTGCTCTAGATGAAATCCAATCCCAGGAATTCATCGAGGTCGACGGTTTCTCAATCCGAGTTTCGGTTTTCATTTTATGCCAAGTTGCAAGTCCCATCCCAAACCATTTTGCAGACTCTTGGAAATTCCTCCTCAGGGCATAAAAGCCTAACGGAGCAGCATTTTTGAGCTCCATGAGATTCTGCATGCTTGTTTAGGAATGGAATAGGTGACCACATTGTCCATACACTCCTGAGGCATGGTTTTGTAAATTGGACCCCTAAATCCAAATGTTGCATTGCTTCTTACTGAGCAAAGCACTAGTTATCGAAATCGATGATTTTTTTTTTTTTTTGAGGGGTTGGAACTGAGAGTGAGGGGTACTCTAGATAAAATTCTATGCCAAGAATCCAACAGAGATGTCGATTCCTCAATCCAAGACTCAGTTTTCATTTTATGACCAGTTCCAAGTCGCATCCCAAACTATTTCAGGGACTCTTGGCCAATTCCTGCTCAGGGCATAAAATACTAACAGAGCAACATTTTTGAGTTTCGTGAGATGATGCAAGCTTGTTTAGGCATGGACTAGGTGACCAAATTATCCATCTGCTCCTGAGGAATGGTTTCGTAAATGGACCCTTAATCCACATGTTGCATTGCTTCAAACTGAGCAAAACCCTAGTTCTCGAAATCAATGATTAAAGCAACTTCTAAGGCATGGCACCCATGAGTGAGGGGTGACCTAGATGAAATCCTATCCCAGGAATCCATCGAAGTTGACGGTTCCTCAATATGAGTCTCGATATTCGTTATATGCCCAGTTTCAAATCACATCCCAAACCATTACGGGGACTCTTGGCCAATTGCTCCTGAGGACATAAACACCTAATGGAGAAGAATTTTTTAGTTCCGTGAGATGTTGCAAGATTGTTTAGGTGTGGACTAGGTGACTATATTTTCCATCCGCTCCCAAGGCATGGTTTTGTAAATTGGACCCCTTAATCCAACAATGTTTTTTTGCTTCAAACTGATCAAAACACTAGTTCTCGAAATCAATGATTAAAGCAACTTCCGAGGCATGGCACCCATGAGTGAGGGGTTCTCTAGATGAAATACTATCCCAGGAATCCATTAGAGTTGACGGTTCCTCAATCCAAGTCTTGATATTCATTATATTCCTAGTTGCAAGTCACATCCCAAACCGTTTCAGGGACTCTTGGCAATTCCTCCTCAAGGCATAAAACCCTAACGGAGCAGCATTTTTGAGCTCCATGAGAAGCATGCACATGCTTGTTTAAGCATGGACTAGGTGACCACATTCTCCATCCCCTCTCGAGTCATGGTTTTGTAAATTGAACCCCTAAATCCAAATGTTGCATTGCTTCTTACTAAGCAAAGCACTAGTTATTGAAATCGATGAAAAAAACAACTTTCGAGGGGTTGGAACCGCGAGTGATGGGTGCTCTAGCTAAAATCCTATGCCAAGAATCCAACAGATACGATGATTCCTCAATCTGGGACTTGGTTTTTGTTTTATGCCCAGTTGCAAGTCACATCCCAAACCATTTTGGGGACTCTTGGCCAATTCCCGCTCACGGCATAAAAGACTAATGGAGCAACATTTTTGAGTTCTGTGAGATGATGCAAGCTTATTTAGGCATGGACCAGGTGACCAAATTATCCATCTGCTCCCGAGGCATGGTTTCGTAAATTGGACCCTTAATCCAAATGCTTCATTACTTCAAAATGAGCAAAACACTGGTTTTCGAAATCAATGATTAAAACAACTTCTGAGGCATGACACCCATGAGTGAGGGGTGATCTAGATGAAATATTATCCCAGGAATACATTGGATTTGACGGTTCCTCAATATGAGTCTCAATACTCGTTATATATGCAGTTGCAAGTCGCATCCCAAACCATTTCGAGGACTCTTGGCCAATTGCTCCTGAGGGCATAAAACCCTAACGGAGCAGCATTTTTGAGTTCCGTGAGATGCTGCAAGATTTTTTAGGCGTGGAATAGGTGAATATATTTTCCATCCTCTCCCGAGGCACGGTTTCGTAAATTGGACCCCTTAATCCAACAATGTTTTTTTGCTTCAAACTGAGCAAAACACTAGTTCTTGAAATCAATGAGTAAAGAAACTTTCGAGGCATGACACCTGGGAGTGAGGTGTTCTCTAGTTGAAATCCTATCCTAGGACTCCATCGGAGTCAACGGTTCCTCAATCCAAGTCTCGGTTTTCATTTTATTCCCAGTTGCAAGTCACATCCCAAACCATTTCGGGGATTCTTGTCAATTCCTCCTCGGGGCATAAAAGCCTAACAGAGCAACATTTTTGAGCTCCATGTGATTTTGCATGCTTGTTAAGGCATGGAATAGGTGACCACATTGTCCATCCTCTCCAAAGGCATGGTTTTGTAAATTGGACCCCTAAATACAAATGTTGCATTGCTTCTTACTGATCAAAGCACTAGTTATCAAAATTGATGAAAAAAACAACTTCTGAGGGGTTGGAACCAGGAGTGAGGGGTACTCTAGCTAAAATCCTATGCCAGGAATCCAACAAAGACGACGGTTCCTCAATCTGAGACTTGATTTTCATTTTGTTCCCAGTTGCAAGTCGCATCCCAAACCATTTCGGGGACTCTTGGCCAATTCCCGCTCAGGGCATAAAAGAGTAACGGAGCAACATTTTTGAGTTCTATGAGATGATGCAAGCTTGTTTAGGCATGGTTTAGGTGACCAAATTATCCATCCTCTCCCAAGGCATGGTTTCGTAAATTGGACCCTTAATCCAAATGTTACATTGCTTCAAACTGAGCAAAACACTAGTTCTCAAAATCAATGATTAAAGCAACTTATGAGGCATGGCACCCATGAGTGAGTGGTTCTCTAGATGAAATCCTATCCTAAGAATCCATTGGAGTCAACAGTTCCTCAATCCGAGTCTCGATATTTGTTATATGCCCAGTTGCAAGTCACATCCCAAACCATTTTGGGGACTTTTGGCAATTCCTCCTCGTGGCATAAAAGCCTAACGGAGCAACATTTTTGAGCTCCATGAGATTGTGCATGCTTGTTTAAACATGGACTAGGTGACCACATTTTCCATTCGTTCCCGAGGCATGGTTTCATAAATAGGACCCCTAAATCCAAATGTTGCATTGCTTCTTACTAAGCAAAGCACTAGTTATCGAAATCGATGAAAAAAACAATTTCCGAGGGGTTGGAACCAGGAGTGAGGGGTTCTCTAGCTAAAATCATATGCCAGGAATCCAATAGAGATGATGGTTCCTCAATCTTAGAATCGGTTTTCATTTTATGCCCAATTGCAAGTCGCATCCCAAACCATTTTAGGGACTCTTGGCCAATTCCCGCTCAAGGCATAAAAGACTAACGGAGAAACATTTTTGAGTTCCGTGAGATGATGCAAGCTTGTTTAGGAATGGAATAGGTGACCAAATTATCCATCCACTCTTGAGGCATGGTTTGGTAAATTGGACCC
Organism: Picea engelmannii; assembly: GCA_009831015.1. Lineage (NCBI taxonomy): Eukaryota > Viridiplantae > Streptophyta > Pinopsida > Pinales > Pinaceae > Picea > Picea engelmannii. The sequence goes on along the minus strand of ML786879.1, from coordinate 457,565 downwards.
TTAATCCAAATGCTGCATTGCTTCAAACTGAGAAAAACACTAGTTCTGAAAGTCAATGATTAAAACAACTTCTGAGGCATGACACCCATGAGTGAGGGGTGCTCTAGATGAAATCCTATCATATGAATCCATTAGAGTCGACAGTTCCTCAATCCGAGTCTCGATATTCGTTATATGCCCAGTTGCAAGTCACATCCCAAACCATTTCGGGGACTCTTGGCCAATTTCTCCTAAGGGCATAAAAACCTAATGGAGCAACAATTTTGAGTTCTGTGAGATGCTGTAAGATTGTTTAGGCATGGACTAGGTGACTGTATTTTCCATCCACTCCCGAGGAATGGTTTTGTAAATTGGACCCCTTAATCCAACAATGTTTTTTTTCTTCAAAATAAGAAAAACACTAGTTCTTGAAATCAATGAGTAAAGCAACTTCCGAGGCATGGCACCCGGGAGTGAGGGGTGCTCTAGCTGAAATCCTATCCTAGGAATCCATCGAAGTCGATGGTTCCTCAATACGAGTCTAGGTTTTTGTTTTATGCCCAGTTGCAAGTCATATCCCAAACGATTTCGGGGACTCCTGGCAATTCCTCCTCGGGGCATAAAAGCCTAATGGAGTAGCATTTTTGAGCTCCATGAGATTCTGCATGATTGTTTAGGTATGGACTAGGTGACCACATTGTCCATCTGCTCCGGAGGCATGGTTTCATAAATTGGACTCCTAAATCCAAATGTTGCATTGCTTCTTAGTGAGAAAAGCACTAGTTATCGAAATCGATGAAAAAAACAAATTTCGAGGGGTTGGAATCGAGAGTGAGGGGTATCCTAGATAAAATCCTATGCTTGGAGACAAACAGAGACGATGGTTCCTCAATTCGAGACTCAGTTTTCATTTTATGCCCAGTTGCAAGTCGCATCCCAAACCATTTTAGGGACTCTTGGCTAATTCCCGCTCAGGGCATAAAAGACTAACAGAGCAACATTTTTGAGTTCCATGAGATGATGCAAGCTTATTTAGGCATGGACCAGGTGACCAAATTATCCATCCACTCTCGAGGCATGGTTTCGTGAATTGGACCCTTAATCCAAATGCTGCATTGCTTCAAACTGAGCAAAACACTAGTTCTCCAAATCAATCATTAAAGCAACTTTTGAGGCATGGTGCCCATGAGTGAGGGGTGCTCTAGATGAAATCCTATCCCAGGAATCCATTGGAGTTGACAGTTCATCAATCTGAGTCTCGATATTCGTTATATGCCCAGTTACAAGTCGCATCCCAAACCATTTCGGGGACTCCTGACCAATTGCTCCTGAGGGCATACAAACCTAATGGAGCAACAATTTTGAGTTCTGTGAGATGCTGGAAGATTGTTCACGTGTGGACTAGGTGACTATATTTTCCATCCACTCTCGAGGCACGGTTTTGTAGATTGGACCCCTTAATCCAGCAATGTTTTTTTGCTTCAAACTGAGCAAAACACTAGTTCTTGAAATCAATGATTAAAACAACTTCCAAGGCATGAAACCCAGGAGTGAGGGGTGCTATAGCTAATATCTTATCCCAGGAATCCATCATATTCGACGGTTCCTCAATCCAAGTCTCGGTTTTCGTTTTATGTCCAGTTGCAAGTCGCATCTTAAACCATTTCGGGGACTCTTGGCAATTCCTCCTCGTTGTATAAAAGCCTAATCGAGCATCATTTTTGAGCTCCATAAGATTCTGAATACTTGTTTAGGCATGGACCAGGTGACCACATTGTCCATCCACTCCCGAGGCATGGTTTCGTAAATTGGACCCCTAAATCCAAATGTTGCATTACTTCTTACCGAGCAAAGCATTAGTTATCGAAATTGATGAAAAAAACAACTTTCGAGGGGTTGGAACTGGGAGTGAGGGGTACTCTAGCTAAAATCCTATGCCAGGAATGCAATAGAGATGACGATTCTTCAATACGAGACTCGGTTTTCATTTTATGCCTAGTTGCAAGTTGCATCTCAAACCATTTCGGGGACTCTTGGCCAATTCCCGCTCAGGGCATAAAATACTAACAAAGCAATATTTTTGAGTTCTGTGAGATGATACAAGATTTTTTAGGCATGGACTAGGTGACCAAATTATCCATCTTCTCCTGAGGCATGGTTTCATAAATTGGACCCTTAATCCAAATGCTGCATTGCTTCAAACTGAGAAAAACATTAGTTCTCAAAATCAATGATTAAAGAAACTTCTGAGGCATGGCACCTGTGAGTGAGGGGTTCTCTAGATGCAATCCTATCCCAGGAATCTATCAAAGTCGATGGTTCCTCAATCCGAGTCTCGATATTCGTTATATGCTCAGTTGCAAGTCGCATCCCAAACCATTTTAGGGACTCTTGGCTAATTGCTCCTGAGGGCATAAAAACCTAACGGAGCAACATTTTTGAGTTCCATAAGATTATGCAAGATTGTTTAGGCATGGACTAGGTGATTATATTTTCCATCCGCTCCCGAGGCCACGTTTCGTAAATTGGACCCCTTAATCCAACAATATTTTTTTGTTTCAAACTGAACAAAACACTAGTTCTCGAAATCAATGAGTAAAGCTACTTTTGAGGCATGGAACTCGAGAGTGGGGGGTGATCTAGCTAAAATCCTATCCTAGGAATCCATCGGAGTCAACGGTACCTCAATTCGAGTCTCGATTTTCGTTTTATGCCCAGTTGCAAGTGGCATCACAAACCATTTCGGGGACTCTTGGCAATTCCTCCTCGGGGCATAAAAGCCTAAAAGAGAAACATTTTTGTGCTCCATGAGATTTTGCATGCTTGTTTAAACATGGACTAGGTGACCACATTGTCCATCCTCTCTTGAGGCATGCTTTCGTAAATTGGACCCCTAAATCCAAATGTTGCATTGCTTCTTACTGAGCAAAGCACTAGTTATCGAAATTGATGAAAAAAACAACTTCCGAGGGGTTGGAACTGAGAGTGAGGGGTACTCTAGATAAAATCCTATGCCAAGAATCCAACAGAGATGACGGTTCCTCAATCCGAGACTCAATTTTCATTTTATGCCCAGTTGCAAGTTGCATCCCAAACTGTTTCAGGGAATCTTGGCTAATTCCCGCTCAGGGCATAAAAGACTAACGGAGCAACATTTTTGAGTTCCGTGAGATGATGCAAGATTATTTAGGCATGGACTATGTGACCAAATTATCCATCCACTCCCGAGGTATGGTTTTGTAAATTGGACCCTTAATCCAAATGCTGCATTGCTTCAAACTAAGCAAACCACTAGTTCTCAAAATCAATGATTAAAGTAAGTTCCGAGGCATGGCACGCGTGAGTGAGGGGTGCTCTAGATGAAATCCTATCCCAAAAATCTATTGGAGTTTATTTTTCCTCATTCCGAGTCTCGATATTCGTTATATTCCCAGTTGCAAGTCGCATCCCAAACCATTTCGGGGACTCTTGGCCAATTGCTCCCGAGGGCATAAAACCCTAACAGAGCATAATATTTGAGTTCTGTGAGATGCTGTAAGATTGTTTAGGAGTGGAATAGGTGAATATATTTTCCATTCGCTCCCAAGGCAGAGTTTCGTAAATTGGACCCCTTAATCAAACAATGTTTTTTTGCTTCAAACTGAGCAAAACACTAGTTCTCAAAATCAATGAGTAAAACAATTTTCGAGGCATGGCACCTGAGAGTGAGGGGTGCTCTAGTTAAAATCCTATCCTGGGAATCCATCGGAGTTGACGGTTCCTCAATCCGAGTCTCGATTTTTGTTTTATGCCCAGTTGCAAGTCGCATCCCAAACCATTTCGGGGACTCTTGGCAATTCCTCCTCGTGGCATAAAAGCCTAATGGAGAAACATTTTTGAGATCCATGAGATTCTGCATGCTTGTTTATGCATGGACCAGGTGGCCACATTGTCCATCCACTCCTGAGGCATGGTTTCGTAAATTAGACCTCTAAATCCAAATGTTGCATTTCTTCTCACTGAGCAAAGCACTAGTTATCGAAATCGATGAAAAAAACAACTTCCGAGGGGTTGGAACCGTGAGTGAGGGGTAATCTAGCTAAAATCCTATGCCAGGAATGAAACAGAGAAGATGGTTCCTCAATTCGAGACTTGGTTTTCATTTTATGCCCAGTTTCAAGTCGCATCCCAAACCATTTCGGGGACTTTTGGCTAATTCCCGCTCGAGAATAAGAGACTAATGGAGCAACATTTTTGAGTTTCGTGAGATGATGCAAGATTGTTTAGGCATGGATTAGGTGACCAAATTATCCATCTGCTCCTGAGGAATGGTTTTATAAATTGGACCCTTAATCCATTGGAGTCGATAGTTCCTCAATCTGTGTCTCGATATTCGTTATATGCCCAGTTGCAAGTTGCATCCCAAACCATTTCGGGGACTCTTGACCAATTGCTCATGAGGGCATAAAAACCTAATGGAGAAGAAATTTTGAGTTTTGTGAGATGTTGCAAGATTGTTTAAGCATAGACTAGGTGACTATATTTTCCATCCGCTCCTGAGGCATGGTTTCGTAAATTGGACCCCTTAATCCAACAATGTTTTTTTGCTTCAAACTGAACAAAACACTAGTTCTCAAAATCAATGAATAAAACAACTTCCGAGGCATGGCACCAAGGAGTGAGGGGTTATATAGCTTAAATCCTATCCCATGAATCCATCAGAGTCGACGATTCCTCAATCCGATTCATGGTTTTCGTTTTATCCCCAGTTGCAAGTCGCATCCCAAACCATTTTGGGGACTCTTGGCAATTCCTCCTCGGGGCATAAAATCCTAACAGAGCAACATTTTTGAGCTCCATGAGATTCTGCATGCTTGTGTAGTCATGGAATAGGTGACCACATTTTCCATCCAGTCCTAGGGCATGGTTTCATAAATTGGACCCCTAAATCCAAATGTTGCATTGCTTCTTACTGAGCAAAGCACTAGTTATCAAAATCGATGAAAAAAACAAATTCTGAGGGGTTGGAACTGGGAGTGAGGGGTACTCTAGCGAAAATCCTATGCCAGGAATCCAACAGAAACAATGGTTTTTGTTTTATGCCCAGTTGCAAGTTGCATCCCATACCATTTTGGGGACTCTTGGCCAATTCCCGCTCAGGGCATACAAGACTAACATAGCAACATTTTTTAGTTCTGTGAGATGATGAAAGCTTGTTTAGGCATGGACTAGGTGACCAAATTATCCATCTACTCCCAAGGCATGGTTTTGTAAATTGGACCCTTAATCCAAATGTTGCATTGCTTCAAACTGAACAAAACACCAGTTCTCGAAATCAATGATTAAAGCAACTTCTGAGGCATGGCACCCATGAGTAAGGGTTGCTCTAGATGAAATCCTATCCCAGGAATCCATCGGAGTCGACGGTTCCTCAATATGAGTCTTGTTATTCGTTATATGCCCAATTACAAGTCACATCCCAAACCATTTCGGGGAGTCTTGGCCAATTGCTCCTAAGGGAATAAAAACCTAACAAAGCAACATTTTTGAGTTACATGATATGTTCCAAGATTGTTTATGCATGGACTAAGTGACTATATTTTCCATCCACTCCCAAGGCATAGTTTCGTAAATTGGACCCCTTAATCCAACAATGTTTCTTTGCTTCAAACTGAGAAAAACAATAGTTCTCGAAATCAATGAGTAAAGCAAATTCCGAGGCATGGCACCCGGGAGTGAGGGGTGCTTGAGCTGAAATCTTATCCCAGGAATCCATCGGAGTCGATGGTTCCTCAATCCGAGTCTCGGTTTTTGTTTTATGTCCAGTTGCAAGTCACATCCCAAACCATTTCGGGGACTCTTGGCAATTCCTCCTCGGGGCATAAAATCCTAACAGAGAAGCATTTTTGACCTCCATGAGATTTTGTATGCTTGTTTAGGCATGGACTATGTGACCACATTTTGCATCCTCTTCCAAGGCATGGTATCATAAATTGGACCCCTAAATCCAAATGTTGCATTGCTTCTTACTGAGTAAAGCACTAGTTATTGAAATCAATGAAAAAAACAACTTTTGAGGGGTTGGAACCGAGAGTGAAGGTTACTCTAGCTAAAATCCTATGCCAGGAATCCAACAGAGATGACGGTTCCTCAATCCGAGACTCGATTTTCATTTTATGCCTAGTTGTAAGTCGCATCCCAAACCATTTCGAGGACTCTTGGCCAATTCCCACTTAGGGCATAAAAGACTAACATAGCAACATTTTTGAGTTCTATGAGATGAAGCAAGCTTATTTAGGCATGGACCAGGTGACCAAATTATCCATCCGCTCCCTAGGCATGGTTTGGTAAATTGAACCCTTAATCCAAATGTTGCATTGCTTCAAACTGAGCAAAACACTAGTTCTCGAAATCAATGATTAAAACAAATTTCAAGGCATGGAACCCATGAGTGATGGGCTCTCTAGATGAAATCCTATCCCATGATTCCATTGGAGTTGACGATTTCTTAATCTGAGTCTCGATATTTGTTATATGCCCAGTTGCAAGTCGCATCCCAAACCATTTCGAGGACTCTTGGCCAATTGCTCCTGAGGGCATAAAACCCTAACAAAGCAACATTTTTGAGTTTCGTGAGATGCTGCAAGATTTTTTAGGCATGGACTAGGTGACTATATTTTCCATCTATTCCCAAGGCATGGTTTCGTAAATTGGAACCCTTAATCCAACAATGTTTTTTTGCTTCAAATTGAGCAAAACACTAGTTCTCAAAATCAATGAGTAAAACAACTTCCGAGGCATGGCATCTGGGAGGGAGGGGTGCTCTAGCTGAAATCCTATCCCAAGATTCTATCGGATTTGATGGTTCCTCAATCCGAGTCTCGGTTTCGTTTTATGCCCAGTTTCAATTCGCATCCCAAACCATTTCGGGGACTTTTGGTAATTCCTCCTCGGGGCATAAAAGCCTAACAGAGCAACATTTTTGAGCTCCATGAGATTCTTCATGCTTGTTTAGGCATGTAATAGCTGACCACATTGTCCATCTGCTCCCGAGGCATGGTTTCATAAATTGGACCCCTAAATCCAAATGTTGCATTGCTTCTTACTGAGAAAAGCACTAGTTATCAATATTGATGAAAAAAACAACTTCTGAGGGGTTGGAACCGAGAGTGAGGGGTAATCTAGCTAAAATGCTACGCCAGGAATCCAACAGAGATGACGATTCCTCAATCTGGGACTTGATTTTCGTTTTATGCCTAGTTGCAAGTCGCATTCCAAACCATTTCGGGGACTCTTGGCCAATTCCCGCTCAGAGCATAAAAGACTAACATAGAAACATTTTTGAGTTCCATGAGATGATGCAAGATTGTTTAGGCATGAATTAGGTGACCAAATTATCCATCCTCTTTCGAGGCATGGTTTCATAAATTGGATCCTTAATCCAAATGTTGCATTACTTCAAACTCAGCAAAACACTATTTCTCGAAACCAATGATTAAAGCAACTTCTCAGGCATGGCACCCATGAGTGAGGGGTGCTCTAGATGAAATCCTATCCCAGGAATCTATCGGAGTCGACGGTTCCTCAATCCAAGTCTCGATATTCATTATATGCCCAGTTGCAAGTCGCATCCCAAACCATTTCGGGGACTCTTGGCCAATTGCTCTTGATGGCATAAAAACCTAACGGAGTAGCATTTTTGAGTTCTGTGAGATGATGGAAGATTTGTTAGGCATGGACTAGGTGACTATATTTTACATCCACTCCTGAGGCATGGTTTCGAAAATTAGACCCCTTAATCCAGATTTTTGTTTGCTTTAAACTGAGCAAAGCATTAGTTCTCGAAATCAATGAGTAAAGCAAATTCCGAGGCATGGCACCTGGGAGTGAGGGGTTCTCTAGCTGCAATCCTATCCTAGGAATCCATCGGAGTCGACGGTTCCTCAATCTGAATCTTGGTTTTCGTTTTATGCTCAGTTGCAAGTCGCATCCCAAACCATTTCGGGGACTATTGACAATTCATACTCGGGGCATAAAATCATAACGGAGCAACATTTTTGAGCTCCATGAGATTTTGAATGCTTTTTTAGGCATGGAATAGGTGACCACATTGTCCATCTGCTCCCGATGCATGTTTTCATAAATTGGACCCCTAAATCCAAATGTTGCATTGCTTCTTACTGAGAAAAGCACTAGTTATCGAAATCGATGAAAAAATAACTTTCGAGGGGTTGGAACCGGGAGTGAGGGGTGCTCTAGCTAAAATTATATGTGAGGAATCCAACAAAGATGATGGTTCCTCAATCCGAGTCTCGGTTTTCATTTTATGCCCAGTTGCAAGTCGCATCCCAAACCATTTCAGGGACTCTTGGCCAATTCCCTCTCAGGGCATAAAAGACTAACAAAGCAATATTTTTGAGTTCTGTGAGATGCTGCAAGCTTGTTTAGGCATGGAATAGGTGACCAAATTATCCATCTGATCTCGAGGCACGGTTTCGTAAATTGGACCCTTTAATCCAAATGTTGCATTGCTTCAAACTGAGCAAAACACTAGTTATCGAAATCGATGAGTAAAGCAACTTCCTAGGCATGGCACCCAGAAGTGAGGGGTGATCTAGCTGAAATCCTATCCCAGTAATCCATCGAAGTGGATGGTTCCTCAATCCTATTCTTGATATTCATTTTATGTCCAGTTGCAAGTCGCATCCCAAACCATTTCGGGGACTCTTGGCCAATTGCTCATGATGGCATAAAAACTAACTAACTACATGTCTTTGTCAACTAACTACTATATCTTACTGCCTTGAAAAAAGACTCCACCAATTTCAACTGCACATTGAGTTTAACAACCACTACTTCCTACATAAAAATGTGGGTTGCACTATTGCTAACCATCGCCATAACTAACTTATTCTTCAACTTGGATTGAACAAAACTAATATTTGTATAGTTCTACTCTTGGCTTGAACAAAACTAATATTTGTATAGTTCTACTCTTGGCTTGCCATAGACATATTGCTAACTAAAGCACCCAAGATTTGCAACACACCAACTGATGGTTGGATTTCTTACTCCATAGCATTGACCCTCATCTTCAATGGACATCTCTTATAACAATTCTAATTTGCACAAATCCAACAAACAACAACCTTAATACTGTTTTTTTCTTAGATCCATATGATAAATTTATCATGTCCTTAGTGTTATCACATTAATATGTCCTTAATATGTCCAAAATCAAGAGGGATATCACATTAAATTAGGTGGTTGACCACTAATATTGGTAATTGCACCCTAGTCTAATTGTGCATCCAAAACTAAAGATATAAATTTTTATTTAGAACTTTGAATATGATCATGGACTACTAACTAACAACACGTGCACATGCAACTGAAGGTACAACCCAACAGGTACCTGTCAGATATTTCTTTGTCGAGTGAGGAAAGCTTAGGACAAATAGAGGTCGGAAATGTGACTGCATCTAGTAGATATAATAAGCAAACAAGGACCAGAGGTGAAAAAGTTAGAATAAAATTTTGTAGATGCATGAAATTATTTCTTGCCAAAGGAGGATCATGCTCTTATGATGATGAGAGCATAGGAGACATAGAGGTTCCACTCAGGTATAAACATCTGGTGAAACAATGGGTACCTAAGGAAGTACCTCCTATAGATGTTGACTTTGTTGTCAACAATAGGACATATCGCATTGCACCATCCTCCTTGCATGGCTTGGGGCTATTTTCCATGGATGGAATAATTGTAAAATATAATACAGTAATTGAATTGATGGACTATGTCGGACCATGTTACAATTATAACGATTGGATGCGGCTGGTCCGGTACATGTGAAGTATGTGGAGATATGCACTCTCTGCAAATTATATACAACTAATAAACAAGGATAAAAATAAGGGAGCGACTATCTATATTGATGGAAGGCCTAAAGCTTCCGACAATATCGCATGGTTTATAAACAACACACAACCCGGGACAACAAACAAACAACCAATTGCATATATGAGGGGCGTGAAGAGAATCGAGTAGTCCTGTATGCAATAAAAAAGATAGCTCCGGGGGAAGAGTTATTAGTGGATTACCATTTGAATTGAATAGAAACATTGACTAATAGTGTGCAGGTTTTTATGCAACACCTCTTTAAGAAACCTCTACTTATTGCATTATATATTTTTATTATCTTTAACATTATTGTAAATATTATCTTTAACATTGCTTTTCTGTTATCATTAACAATTTTTTAAATATTTGGGGGTTCTAATTATATTATAATGCGGCAGGATGATCATGGAAAAGGGCCAGCCGCAGAACATGTAAATGATTATCAATTTCCACTTTCATTTTACGTTGTTTTTATTATTTGCTTATATGATTTTATTGAAATAACATTGTTTTTGTTGAAATTATATGTAGTCCGCAGGCCATGTTGATCATGATTCCATCGATGAGGAGGGGTTTTATTCATCTGTTGATTCGATGGTCTTAATAAAAAAAAAGATCATTAAAGCTAACAAGGAACTTGCTAGCTTCTTAAATCGTCTAGATCAAACTCTCGATGTCAAAGAAAAGATCAAGCTCCTTATGTCACATCTTAACACATATAAGGTAATGACCATAATTTAAAGTGTTTTTTCTAATGTACTCATATGTTCAATTATGATACTTTGTTCTTAACTTTTACATTATATTACGAAAAAAACATTTTCTTTTTTATAAAGACATTTTTGGAACCTGGTTAGCCTGATGTTGGTAGTAGTGGCGCTACAAAGATGCTACAAATTCCTAATGCAGGCGGTCATACAACTGCTAGAGTACTATTTACTTCTCCATCTTCCACACCTAATTTAGATAGGAGCCATGACATGCACCGCCATACATCCACACCTTGATCAAAGTCTAGATATGGTGGCAGAGATAAAGATCATGGTGATGTGGTTGATATGGTTGCATTTCTTGGAGCTAGAGGTGTGATAAGCACGAGGACCCTTCCGTGCACATTTTTGGTCGATGATAATGGACTTCCATTAAAACAATCAAGACTCCCAGGTAGTTTTAATTCATATTTTAATTGTTTAATGTTGCCCTTCTCATACAAAAATCATCTAGATTATTCATTTTAAATTAATGATCATATATTTTTGTGTGTAGGAAATGACATTTTTTATAGGCACCTAGAGAGAAGGGCCTTGTTGATTTTTGGGGCAACCTTATGGATGAGGTGGAATTGCCAGAATTCCAACCTCAAAAAGGAACTTATGGATTATCTTGAAGGTCTCTTTGGAGTAGACACGTTCAATAAAAAAACGGTCACCTATGCAGTGGGTGAATATTTAAAATATACGCGGGATGTTTATAGATGAAGCTTGGAAGGAAATCTTAGGTATGAGCGTCCTCCCTCAATTCCAGAGAGGGAGTGGAAGGCGATCATTGATGATGCAAAAGAGAAGATTTTGAAAAAATCAGGAGAACAAATAACTGGTACACCAAGCTAAATTACAATTTTTTGATTTCAATACCAACTTTATTTTTCTTTAGATCTAAATAAAAGTGTGGTTATATGTAACATACTTAAAATTTTGATGATAGGTTGCCTGACACTTTGAAGGCAACCAAAGCAAGGATTGCTAAACATGGCCAACACAAGCTAGGCCAGGGCGGCTACTCAAGGACGTTACAGTCACGAATCGTAAGTATCCAAACATCTTAAGAATATTATTTGTATCACCTTACAACTTTAAGGTAATTGCACTACTACATTGGATGCAAATTACGACAGTTTAAAATTTCGTCGTATTTTTTTTTCTTTTTTTGGACTAAATATACTTTTTTTTTTCGGGGTCCAAATGTTGGTCGCTCTAGCGACCAACCTTCCAAGTTGGTCGTTTTAACGACGAAAGTTGGTCGGTAGAGCGACCAACCCCCAGTTAGTCTCTATAGCGACCAACAATGGCATGCGTGAGAATCAACGGTCATTTATGACAAATCAATCCTATATATATCTCAGTTACGACAAATTTGCTATAGTTGCGACAATCATTTTCTACAATTGCGAAAATCATTCGGGTGTTCTGGTTTTTTATGAAATCTTGATTTCAATTCTCTTTCAAGAAGAGAAACATTGAATTGATCAGACTTTACATAGCTAATATTTTGAAGGTTAGTACTTAAAAAATTTCCGTGTGATTTAGTAATTTGGTGCTTTTGAACTATTTTATGGTTTATTTTCACTCCTTAAATCAAATTTTATGGTTTATTTTAACTCCTTAGAAAGATTTTATGGTTTATCCACTTTTGATAGAGTAAAAAGATTACTGATTCAACTACTATCACTCTAATTAGATTCAATCACTCTAATTTTGTTCTTATATTTCATGGAACTTCTTGAATATCTAAGTATCCTTGCCTTAGTAAATTTACATTTAGGGTTTCCTCCTTGAGTTGGAAAAGAACCAACTAGAAGTGAAGAGC